>JAVJIF010007503.1:0-167692 GCA_038442645.1 Agave tequilana
AAGAACTAGAAAATATAGTTACATAGAACCAAGGGCAATCTTGTCCTTATGTAGACTCAACAAAACCAAATCCTACTAGGACTTTGACTCATAATACACTAGGACTCTAATTATTAACATCTTTATTAATTCTCAAAAGAACTAGAAAGTATAGTTACATAGAACCAAGGGCAATCTTGTCCTTATGTAGACTCAAACAAAACCAAATCCTACTAGACTTTGACTCATAATACTACTAGGACTCTATAACTAACAACTCCATATATAACAAATTACTAATTATATCAAACAGAAATCAGCATCAGCGTCTCACTAAAATGCCCAAAATTATTAAACTCATATCACCATTATATCCTTTTCGATTTTCAGAATGCTTTTCAATGAAACCACCTCACAAATTTGTTTAATTTAACCGCCGCCAACCATGCTACTTTAAGCCTGATTCAATTGGTCAGAATCCAGCACCATGGGCTCAATATGTGTATCATAAACCTTTACCAAGATCATCTGACTATTTGTTATCAAATATTTTATTAGCAGACAATGTCGTCATCAATTTTATTTTTTTTACATCGTTCCTCATAAAATATTTATGCTAAATAATTTACTAACTATAGATAAAATCAACCCAGTATCTCATATTTTAGAAGAAGAATAAACAGACCACTCCCGCCAGTTCGAGAGTTCTAATTCTAGATAAGAAATAGAAAACAAAATGCATTGTTAGAGAAACCCTGCTAATAGAAGTCAATTATTTTGGCAGATTATTTAGGAATGAAAATCATCTTATCAACACGCTCAGTGCTAAGATCCAACACAATCAAGGAGAAAAAAGAACAAGGGAACAACTAGTATTATACTCCAATTTTTGGACAGTAGTGGACCAGAAAATGAAACAGACACTGGCTGTGATATGTTCTGAAAGTTGTTTCAGATTCAGCGATGTGGCCCTACAATCACAGGGGCGGGGAGAGAGGCAACAGTCCAAGCTGAAATCAAGAAATCTTCACAAAATCATCAACTGAGAGGTGTCAGGGCTCAGTACTAACTTCCTAAACTAATCCCTACAGCTCATAACTGGTCAAAAGACATGCATTTCACACTTTGGCAGAAAAGTAATATCACTACAATTGCATGAGTACCATAAGAAATCAAACCTCTTCTACCAATTTAAACAGCCCAACTTATACAAGCTATATATGTTTGTCTGAAGATTGAGCACTGCAAGGAACTGAAGCCTTTTAATACATGGCTTATTTTCCTCCAACATTCAAGCTTCTTTGATTCAACCAACCCTAAGTCAATGCAGTAGTTGGTTTTGAATGTGAGAATTGGAAGGAACCAAACCCAGTCACAATGGCATTGGATTTTGTTTCCTCCAATATCTCACCTGTGACTGCTCAACAAATTCAAAGTAGTATGTCAGTGGAAGCTGAATGTGAGATTGGAGAATCCTAAACCCTTCTTCTTCTTCTTCTTTTTTTTTTTTTTTTTGGGTACTGGCCTAAACCTTTCTTCAGCTCTAATGGTGGGTTTAGTATCCTCCAATATCTCACCTTCAACTCGACATTATTCAGCCCTGCTTGTCCATCAGCATTTGGGGTTTTGAATGTGAGAATTGGAGGATACCAAATCCTGCAGAACAATAACTGTGGGTTTGGTTTCCTCTAATATCTCATTTTCACCAACTCAACTTTGTCGATTGTGCTCCCAAAAATCCTCTAGGTCTCATCAGTAGATGAGCTCACCTTGATCCAGCTTCTGCAGGTTGATCGGCATTTTTTTTCTGTAGAAGTTATGTTTGGTTGGCTGTTTCTCATCAGGAAGTCAGGTCAGGTTTAAATGTTGGATATAATAAGTATATTATATTATAAGTACAGTTTCAACCAAGTTTCCCAATAATACTAACAATATCAGATTGGCAACATCGAAATGTTTAATATATCTAAAAACAAGAAACAGATTAATTTATCTAAACGCTGTACAAGAATTGAATCCCTAAATGACAGCCTAGAATTCAAATAACAATCAAGACCATTTTTCTCCAGCAAAACCTATTATTTATGTCAGTGAAGCACATATATTTCTGATGTGTGAATGTAAATAAAAAAGAATCAATCATTAATGAATCACATTTCCTTTTTCTCATGTAGCATCGTACATTTCTGAATATATGACTGTAGTGAAAAAATTTAGCCACTGAAATCACTGCTATATACAACTCCTTTTCCATTGGTTTATTTAAATTTGAAGCCAGTTCTTTTTCTGTTATAGAATCTTTAACTGTTCAACGTGTCACCAAATTGTAAGGCTATGTACCGCTGAAGACATAGACATACCACTTAATAGATGACCTCAAAATCATAGATTATAGTGGCATCACATGCTCCAGTGTCATCTAATTCTGCTTGCATGAGAACTAACTAAAACTTTCTTCAAATGTTCTCCCCAGGTGGTAACTCAGCAACTTTTGGAGGGGCTCCAAGCACTCTTTCCATGTCAAAGCGGACTTCAATATTACGAATGCTGTAACCCACCACCATTAACCATAAAAGCAAATTGGCAAATTCAGGAGCACTGGCCTTTGTCACTGTTGTCTGAGAAGGGTAAATAAATAATATGCAGCTCTGTCAGTCTGGGAGAAGTAAAGAGTTCTCGAAAGATATATTTATTTTAGGAAATAATAAAGATGAAATGCCAGAGTTGGCAACACCAATAGATTATGTTAAATTAAGAAGGTACCAAGAAAATTTGAGAATGTTAAATGGAAACTGCTCATTCTTGCTCTCCATTTGATTTCAGTTATACAATGTGGAGTTTGTTCCGTAATTTCTCTGCCCTCTCTTCCAACTCAAAACATCCTTTATTGAGGGTATGCAAGGAGAGAGAGAGAATCTAAATGTTTTATATTTTTTTTTTATAAAACTGAGTACACAAAATTACTGGATAGATATGTTGGCTATGTTAAAAAACCTCCCCCTTGCACTGCCAACATGAAAATGCATGGTCCATTGCCTACTTTATGGTATTAAACTAGAGATCCTAATTCCTATTTGAGAAAATGGAAATAACAAAACTGAGTCTACCAACATATTAGTAGTAGATGAAAACCAAAGGTGGCATTAAGTGTGTTCAAATTAACAAGGTTGGATAATAAGGAAGTTTCTTGAAGAGCATTAAAAACTTCCAGAAATCATCTCTTGTATGTTCTATGCTTCACAGAAATCATGAATTAAAAAAATAATACAACTGCAGCAGCATAGGTAAGCGACATTCCTATTATTATAAACTGTAAATAGGATTATTAAGCACAAAGTTTCCAGTACTTGAATGCTATTGGGCTTAATTTATGAGATTCAGAATAGTAAAAAAAATTAAGTTCCTAGTCTGACATATCATGAAAGTATCAAGCATTTAAGTCTGTGTCCCCCAAAACAAGAACATCAACTAAAGAAATTTCTCTCTGGTTAGGAGTTATGATCTTTCTCCCCCTTGACCTTGATGTAGATAGAATACTAGGTGCTGATCTCAGACAAGAGATTCATAATATTTCAGCTCTGGGCACAGCTCTATGATGGTTTGGATACTAAATTATTTAGCAGTCAATCCTATCATTAACTATACTTCATCTAGAATAAGAAGAAATGCAATTACTCTTGGGACCTTGCAACAAAATAATGTTACAGTTGCTAGCGAACATGAACTCAAAACTTCATATAGCATCAAAATAACAATATGCCAAGTGTATGTTAATGACCTGTTACAACCATCATAAACAAATTTTAAAAGTGGAAAAATCTTGGTACTCAACAATGATCATGTGAATCCAGCCTTTCACCAATACACAAATTTGCTCAAGGAAATGGAAAAATAAAACTTTAGTTAGAGACAGACCTTCATCTGTCCAGGATCTGAAACTGACAAAGACGCGTAATAAAGGCATTCATAGCAAAAAGAACATCCTCACCAGCAGTACTTGTCAGTTCCTGCATACAGTAGTCAGTAAACTTGGTATATAAATACCAAAACAAATAATGAAAGACAATGTAGAAAAAAGGGAATAGTTCATAAATTATTATTAGAATATTCAAAAGAATAACACTTTTATGAATGTTTCTGATGTGAAACATGGCGCGTGTATCAGAAATCTGTGATAAAACAAAAATTCGCTATGTTTCACCAACCTATATGATCTTGGGTAGGAAAATAATCAAAACTATAATGCAGGATGATGAGTTTAACAAAAGTGTTGATGCAGTGATACTAATTTAGATCAGAAATAAAGTGATGCACTACTAGTTATGATGGCAAAATCTTGTAAAATCAATATAAAAGAGGTAGAAACTATAGGGCTATCAGAATCTCACAATCTCACTATTTGTGGCAGCAGATTAAATTGATTAAATACAAAGACAAATATCAACTCACAAATAAATAGACCATGTTAAAAAAAATTACCCACTGAGAACTGCAGATAGCTTAGTGACCTATAGAGGATGCCAATGCAAAGCTTTCGTTGTCACGATCGCAACGCTACAAAACATTCATCGATCAGAGTCTGAATGTGAAAGTTATGGCCAAAAACTCAATTGATGCTTTAATTGGGGTGATGGCACGATGGCAAGGCCTTAGCGCACGTGAGATGAGATCGAGAGAGAAAAGGAGTCAGCAACGGATTCATGACTAGTGTTGAGAAGAGAGAAAAGAAGAAAGAACAAAATAGATGGCCGCTGAGGTAAGAAAGCAGGAGGGAGAAAAGGAAGGATTAGGGTTTATTAAGAGAAAGTATAAATCAATCATAAATAACTTTGAGAGATAAAATCACTCACAAATTCTTATCAAAAATTTTCATTGCTTATTGTTGATACAAGAGGGCCTTATATAGGCTTTTACAAAATTTGAATCTAACTAAAACTCAAACTCCTAATCAAAATAGAATTACAATCCAAATTTTAGAAACTAAAAAATCAAAATAAAAAAACTAAAAAAGAAAAATAAAGAAAGAAAAATATCTAAAACTTTACTACGTCTTCAACTCGAATTGGGACTTATTGGATCCGTCTCTTTGGCTCTTTCATCTTGACTGGATGTCCGCGTCATTCTCCCGAGTGGGAGAAGACTCGAACCGTCAAGTTAGATGGATTGGGTCTCCCATGCTGAACTGGATCAAACCGCTGCAAATCACCTTGATCTAACCATGAATCAGCAGTTGGTGTTTTTCTTTTGTAACGGATCAAATATACATGTGAGTTCCACTAGATTTGGTGATGATGGTCTCATTTTCTATAATGGGATGAGTATTTGAGAGTGGATTAATGAGAGGCTCTCAGAAAAAGACTTAGGGGAAGGCTTATCAGTCATGGGTAACAACCAAAATCCTTGCAATTCACTAGATCATTAATATTAAAAGTACAATTAATGCCATAATCTCTAAGAAGATTTATAACACAATTCAGTTTTTCAAGATCTTGAAGAATCCAGCACTAAGGGCATGCAATATTTTAACAGTTTTGGAAGGAAAACCATTTTGGATATCTGAACCATCACATATTGCCTACATTAAAAGTTTTAAATATACTACTAGTTCGGAAAGTAGGCTTCACATTACTCTGTTTATTTCCATGATTGATATCTTTGTGTAGTTTATTTATGTGCTTGTGTGATGCAAATGCAGATGCAAAACTCAAATACTCTATAATAAGATGGTATCAACAATAAAGGAGGAAGCAATTTACGGACAAGTTATGCATGACTAATGAGAGAAAAGGAGGGAAAGGTAGCATTGAAAGGTACATAAGTTGGAGTTGGCAGCAAGCCAAAGTAGATGTTTGCTTGAACCCTCCAGTCTTGAATCTCAAGAATAGTAGCTTAATTTGCTTACCCTCATACTCAAATTAACACATTTTTGTATCAACCATAAATGGTGACAATTTTATCAAAAAACTATGGTCTCCTAGTATATAACTTGACTCACGTTCATAGTAATCACATCACACCAAATCTTATCTTTATAATGATTGAAATTGTCTAGGCAAGACATTGTTGTTTGACATCAAGTGTCATGAAGTCAATCCATGACACGTTGAATGGGTGGAGGTGGAGTACAATCTCTAATCCAAGATTTTCATACACCTGTCGATATTGCATTGATACAGCTTTCACTGTCCACAATCACTTACAACATATGTTGCACAGATACGACAATGTTGAAATGGACACGACACGTAGACACATGGTAAATTCTTAAAATACACACAACACGTGTGTCTGACACACGTGTCAGACACGTTTCAGACACGATACGGCTCCATAATGGAAGTGTTCGTGCTATATAGCTTACAACTAGTCTCCAATCTTGGTGAACGTGTGAAAGTTGAAATTCTTCTCCAATCATTCTTTTTTGCTGGTGAGAGAGAACACACTTGATAGACAAATGGGCAGACAGTGTTAGCCTAATGCAGTTGAGACCAACATCATCACTTGATAACTCGTCATTAGTTTCAACACCTTCTGGATAATAGGCATAGTTCAAAGTCAAGGTATAGGTCGCCGATTCGGCGGGCAACGTTCCACGTTGGTCACGGCATCGCAGCCCTAACTCAGGCTAGACGCGCGAAATACTACATAGAGGACTAAAAAATCTGAAAAAAATCATAACAAATCTTTAAAAAAAAATGAAAACATCAAAATTGACGTATAACATGTCTAAAACATATCACATAGCATACTAAACACGAAGATAATGCATAAATACATATGTCACGGTATTAAAATATCAAATAAATGCATAATTTAGCAAATTATATGAAATTAATTAAATTTAAATTAACTACTCTTTTCACAAAAGTAAATATTAGTTCTACCTTTCTAGTAAAAAATTTAAATTATATGAAATTATTATATGAAATTTTGGCTTGACTCGACCTTGACTCGGGGCCGACTTGGCCTCGACTCGGGTGACTCGGCCGAGTCAGCCCCGAGTCAAGCAAAACATTGCAATAGGTTGACTCGTGGATCAGTCTGAGAATAGAGAAGGTCGTTCCGATTCTGACTCGGCCGAGGTAGAACCGAATGGCTGAGTTTTTAAACCTTAATGATAGGTGTACTCCTCAGAATCTGAGTCAGTGGTTTCAGTGGGTGTCCATTTATTATGATAATCTTAACGAGACTAAGACAACTGGCGGCTAAATGTTCATAACCTTAACATTTGTAACATTTGGTTGTAGAACTAACTTTGAGAAACTCAGGGCCTTTACTTTTGTTGTCCCGTTCAAGACTCTTGCCCTTGATGTCATTCATATGTGAGGTTTTGGGTACTACGCCTATTGAACTGTGAAGAAGATGAAGTTCTAAACGTACTTGATTTTGAATCAAAACTCTAATGTTATATTAGACCTGAGAGAATTTAGATCTTGAACTAACTAAGTTGCATTTAACTCGGTGACACTTCTAGCTAAAAGTTCAATTTACAAGTCGTCTCTAAGTTCAACTCTAAATCTAGAAAGAATATGAGCTTGTCCTTCAGTATTAAGGCTATTACATCTGATGAGGAACTCATCGAATTTGCCACATACTCCTTTGCTGATTTGTTGTCTTGAGTATATTGATGCTACTCATTCATGAGACAACACTAAATGATAGTGATACATACTTTCCTCTAAGCTCACCTATTATTTTATGTTCATGTATTAATCGGTTCTGACCACAGGCTACACACATGATCTCTAGTTGGTTTAGTACTGACTAGCTTGGTCAGTCAGTTTCATTACGGCAAACTTAACTTTCCTGAGCTCAGTGAGATTGTACCATATGAAGTACTTGTCAAGTTGTTGTATCCAATCTAGAAAAAATTGAGGGTCTAAGCATCCATCGAAGGTAGGTACATCCAACTTAATGCTTCTAAGATATTGCTCATCATGATTATGTGTACTATGTTGGGTGTTTCTCTTGGCATTTAGTTGCAATAGGTTTCCTCAGTCTTGAGTGGTTCACGTGCAGTCTCTAACTTGACTAGTATCTCCTCAATCAGTTTGAGGTTTGAGCCAGGACGTCAAGCTTATCTTGTATGTCAGTGAGTATAGTGGCAAATTGTTGATGATCCATATAGGTTCTAGTATGTGGTTCACTAGTCTTTCCTAGTAAGTATGGTTCGGGTAGACATGCACAATGAGATCCTAACTAAAGATGAAAATATGCAATTTTAGACTAGATTTTTTTGGGTTTTGGAATTTGAATTTTTTTGTTTGGTTTTAAAAGATGTGTTTTCTAAAATTGTCAGGTTAGTCAAACCCCAATTTAACCAGTCCAATTGGTCAGGTCGGCGTAGCGCAGGTGGAGATTTTTCACACTTGTGTTGCTTAATTAACCACGTTGAGTACTGTTCCTTGGTTATACACCAATCGTGGAATTTCAGGGAACGACTTACCTTTCAATGTTTCTTATTTTTATTTTTTAAAAAAATTTAAAATAAATGTGATAAAGCAACTAAACATGAACTAATTATGCAAATCCTACCTAACCATGCTCTGGTATCAAATTGATGTGAAACATAATACATGTGTATCAGAAATCAATTATAGAACAAAAATTCGCTACGTTTCACCAACTATACGATCTTGGGTAGGAAAATAATCAAAACTATGATATAAGATGATGGGTGTAAAAAAAATGATGATGCAACGGTACCGATTTAGATCAGAAATAAGGTGATGCACTATTAGTTATGATGGAAAAAGTTTGTAAAATCAATTTAAAAGAGCTAACAACTACAAAACTATCAGGATCTTACAATCTCACTATTTGTGACAACAGATTAAATCGATAAAATAACAGAGGCAGATATCAACTCACAAATAAATAGACTGTGTTAAAGAAAATTACCTACTGAGACCACAAAGATCTCAGTGACCTGTGGAGGATGTCAATGCAAAGCTCTCGTTGTCACGATCGCAACGCCACGAGAATCATTCAAATCGAGGTTCGAATGTAAAAATTATGGCCGAAAACATAATTGATGCTTTAACTATGATGATGGTCGGTGGCGCACATGAGATGAGATCGAGAGAGAAGAGGAGTCAGCGTCGGATTCTTTGACTGGTATGGAGAAGAGAGAAGAAGAAAGAAAAAGATGGAGATGGCAGCTGAGGTAAGGAAGCAGGAGGAAGAAAAAAGTAGGGCTAGGGTTTAATTAAGGGAAATTAGGATTCAATCCTAAATAATTTTGAGAGATAAAATCACTCACAAATTCTTATCAAAATTCTTCATTGATTATTGTTGATAAAAGAGGGCTTTATATAGGCTTTTACAAGACTTGAATCCAAATAAAACTCAAACTTCTAATCAAAAAAGAATTACAATCCAATTTTAGAAACTAAAAAAAACAAAATAAAGAAACTAAAAAATAAAAATAAAGAAAGAAAAATATCCAAAACTCTACTACTCCTTCAACTCGAACCGAAACTTCGTGGATCCGTCTCTTCAGCTCTTTCATCTTGACTGGATGTCCGCATCAGTTTCTCGTATAAGAAGAGAACGCACAATCCAGAGGAAGATAGGCATTAATGTTCATATAGCATCATTAAATGTGAATGTAGTGACAACAGCAAATATCTTCCATAAAAGGAGAAATCAGTCATCTAATAGTTAATGGGAATAACAAAAGTAAAAACTAGAAGCTTTACCTGTAAGAGGGTACTTTTATCTACCTATATAAGCAACTACAGAGTTTTCTTGATACCACACATACCCACTGGATAATTTCCCATATGCTCAATTGAGAGCATGGGGTCCAGATTTTCCTATACATGTATGTATTGCATGTGCATGCATGTATCAATAACATTATATCGTTTCCTATGGACAAACTTAAAGTTATTCGCTCCTCCCAAACAACATGGCAGGGTGCCCCCATGAGTGTTTCAAACCGGTCAACTTGATTGGCACATTATGTTAACTATGTGTACAATAGAAAGCATGTGTTTGAAGATTTCTAACTGACTCACCCAACATCTTTGCGGAAAATGGATGAGACCATTTGATGAATGGCTTATAAGCTTTAAGAACAAAACTTTTATCCATATATGTTTGGCACGAAGATCAAGATGAATAGTGTGGATCACCCCTTGCATGACTCCCATATAATTAGTAGGCGGGAACAAATTTTAGTTTGTTCGTAGAGAACAATCAAAGCTCCATCTCTCCCTCCCTCCCTCCCTCCCTCCCCCCATTTATTTTAATAAAATACCCTTAATGATTTATAAGTGAAAAATCATGTAAAATTGATGACTTTTAAAAAATGAAAAGAATTTCATCAATATAACTATAGGGATATCATGATAGATGAGTAAGAAGTCCACGGACTACACGAATTTTCACCTATTTATGTTTTAAGTTATGTACGTTATGATGAACGAAAGGGGTCAACCGATCGGGATAACCCTGTGCACTTTGTACATGGAGTACTAAAACCTGTCCATATGTAATGGGAAAAGATAAGCACAAACAGAAGAAAATAAAAAAAAAAAGCAGAAGGATAATTTTGTGGTCTCACAATACAATGGTACCGCACCACGAATTCTAGAAAAATCTCTTATCATAGAGAAGACCATGATTTTCATTGGCAATCATTCACCCCCAACTCTTACTAAGTACAAAAAAAAAACATCGTTTATTTATAATAGAAGCTTGCTTAAAGCCTAAGGAAAGAAAAATCTAGAAAGATATTAAAAAAATATTTCCTAAAAACTAGTCCTAGTAAAAAATCCAATCAGATTTTTCAAAAGATCCAATCAAATATTCAAAAAAAATCCACTTTAACTTGAGCCCTCAAAAATATCTAATTCTTCAATTAGAAATAGAATGTTTGACTCTCTAAATAAAATTAATCCTAACATCTTGTCTTTAGATGGGCTACAAAATATTACTTTTCAAATAAAAGAAGATTTTAAAAGATCAAAAAAATGAAGTCTAAACTCTAAAGTATAATTATTTTTTCTTTCTCAAATGCATTGGA
Source organism: Agave tequilana (assembly GCA_038442645.1). Lineage (NCBI taxonomy): Eukaryota > Viridiplantae > Streptophyta > Magnoliopsida > Asparagales > Asparagaceae > Agave > Agave tequilana. The sequence continues at coordinate 11,012 of JAVJIF010007503.1, forward strand.
TCAAAAAACAAATCTAAAGTATAATTGTTTTTCTTTTTATTATACGCTTTCAGAAGCAAATACCTCCAATAGTTCTGCATCAATCTATCCTAGTTGGAGAAAACTAGATCCCCAGTTTTGAAATAGGATGACGAAGAACATCGGGCATAAAGGTTGGACCTCATGTCAACTGGTGTTGAACTTGTCGAATGGACTCTATTGAATGTTGTCTATACTGATTTTGCCCCATTTCAAGCTCAACATCATCACTGAATAGAGAAGAAACTTATCTCCAATCAAAAAAAAAAAAAATGACAAAATGATCTCCTTTGTCTGTTGGCGTACCATTGGCAAGGTCGGCCCCATTAATGACGGTGACATTGGTGATGTCATGTTGACGGAGGAGGAGGAGGGATCACAAGGGGTCGTTCAGTCACTATGGCCAGAGAAGATAATGATTTTCCTAGAGCAGGGAGGAGATAGTTCGGAGACAGAGATGATGGCAAATCAATTGACAAAGTAATCAGTTCATCAATGGCAAAATGGGCTCAACTCTGGGCTCTTTCTATGTCTTAGGCAGCAAAGAAAAGGATGTTTCTAATGATAATGGCAGCAGAGATGGTAAAGTGGTAGTTGTTGTTGAGTTATTTTCTTGCAGCCATAAATCCTCCTGTGCACGGAGAGTCAAGACATGCCTGGAGGATGTGATAACGCTTCATTAAAGTTGATATTGCTTGATTCATTGTAGGTCATCATTGAGTCAATGTAGTAACAACTTAGCCTGAACTTGCTGGATGTCAAAGATGAGGAACAAAGAAAGAGCAAGCAGAAGAAAATAGAAGAAAAAATAAGCTGCCTCACACCATCAACTTTAGGAAAAACTCTCCATCATAGAGAAGAAAGAATTTTTTTTTTTTTTTTTAGCATAACTTTTTTCATTTATAATAAATGATTAGGAACAAAGGAAGCGTGGAGCTGAAGAAAATGAAAAGAAAAAAACAAAAGGATAAATTTGTGGCCTCCTGATGGTCTCACACCATGGATTCAAGAAAAATCTCTATCATAGAGAAGACCGCAATTTTCATTGGTGTATCATTTCATCTCCAATTACTGATTACCAAAAAGGCAGACTTTATTTATAATAAAAAGATGGCATTTAAATCTAAGAAAAGATGGATCTAGAAAGATACAAAGAAAATTATTTCCTAAAAAAATAATCCTAATAAAAATGAATCCAATCAAATCTTTCAAACATATGATCAAATATTTTAAAATTTTCTAAATAACTTTAGGCCTAGAAAATATCTAATGCTAAAATTAGAAAATAAAATATTTGACTTTCTAATAAAACTAATCTAATGTTGCCTTTATATGTAGTCTACAAAATACTACTTTCAAAAAGAACTAAGATTCTAAAAATCAAACAAAGTCTAAAGTATAATTATCTTTTTCTTTCTCCTTGTTGTTATAATCATCCAGAAGCAAATTACTTCTAACCATTGTGCATCAATACGTATGTCTGTGGGTGCGTGTGTAGAAAGTGTACCTCATTGAGGTCAGTTAAGCAAACATCTATCTTGAGTGAGATAAATATTTGTGGTTGCAGTTTATTCTGGTCATATTTCTAAATATCTGCTTTTGCTTTCTAAAAAATGGAGATGGTTCAGCACTGATTACAACTTTGTGAAAAATATCTCCTAATGAATTTGCCTGGAGAAATATTCTGGGATGGTAAAGACAAACACTCTAGTTAGGACACACTTAAAAGGTGGAGACATGTTGTGTCAGGCACGCATGCCGCACATGCGTATCAGACACAATACTTCTACTTTGTACATACTTTTTGGAATTTGCAGTGTGCCAATGTATCGTTTCGTATTCGTGTCAGCGTGTTGGGGTTTGTACAATATAGCAAAATTGCTTCCCTCCCTGGTTTACATTTTTCTGTATACTGATAGAAAGAGATTATAGATCTTAGCAAAACAAACAAACAACAACTAAGCCATTTGTCCCAAGTATTTGGGGGGATCTTAGCAAAAATTGGAAGAAAAAAAAAAGAGATTCTAGAGAATGATCTCAAGGAGGGGCTTTTTTGTCATGTAAATCTGTACCTTTCAAACAAATAAGTTGTGTTTTCTATGTTTATTATGTTCTAGAGAAATCTCAGATGACTCCAAAGGAAAACAAAATGAGAAGTAATTTCCATAAGGATGCAAGAATAGCGATTCTTTAAACAGCTGGCTATTAGAGACGGAGAGAAATTTAATTCACTTATGTGTGTGTGTGTGTGTGTGTGTGTGTGAGATAGACTTGTGTCATTCCGTAAGGATTCGAGACCAAATCCTTCCCACTCAAATACAAATCTACGATATCTGAATGCAAAATCAACTCCGTTGAAGTTGATCTACATTATTTTAAGTAACTAAAAATCAAAAAACATGTATTTTGAATACTTTTTTCCCATCCATCAAGTGGGCGTAAAATGGACGGCCGAAATAGTGATTTGGTTAGTTTAACGGTGTAGAATATTTGAAATCTAACAAAAATTGGTGTGTGAGGGTCTTTAAGTGTTTAGATCATGATGAAATGGTCGGATCGATAATTTGTATGTCTAAAAACATAGATCTAAGTAATATTTATTTTCAGCCATTCATTTTGCGCCTACTAGATGGATGAGCAAAAGGTTTCCAAAATACATAATTTTTGATTTATAGACATAGTTACTTGAAATAATGTAGATTAACTTCAATGAAATGGATCTTACATTCATATGTCATAGGGTTATAAGTGGGTGGGAAGGATTCGGCCTCGAATCCTTCCAGAATGACACAAGTCAATATGTGTACGTGTGTGTGAATTACTCATATCCTACCTTCAAATTTTGCGGCTCGAGGGATTTAAGATATTCCATAAGTTCATTATTTCCATTTGCAGACCTCCTCTTCACTTGGCGATTTAATTCTTCAAGTTCTGCTTCAAGAAATTCTATGTATTTAATTGCATCAATTTTCTCAGGTCCAGTAGCTTTATTCCACCTGATAACTTCTCCAGTCACCTTCTTCTGTGTACCAGGTGCAAAATCTGGAGGATCCTACAGTGAACACAAAGGAATATCATATGAACTCGTTAAAAAAGATTAAAAACAGCATATAAGATCAACAGTAATCCAGATACCTTATACTAAACAAATCAGCTTCAGCATGGGATAGGTAGTAGGATAAGTGACATACGAGTTATAGAAACTATAACATGATAATTGTTTGTGTTATTACATTACACTCTTCGGCGCTGCATATAAAGTTAGTTACAAGATCATTGTCCTGGAACCAATAAATCTCCGTCATTTGAAAGTTGTGACCAGTTTTGAGTAAAAGTTGAAGTACAATTTCTGCAGAAAGTTTATTTGATATCAATGTTTTAAATATTGGATATCGGCGATATACCGGTCAGCAAAATTATATACCAGATACCGAATAAAAGGTGATATATCGCGATAAAGGTCATATCAGAAGTCATACCGGATGAAAAATATACATGTGATTGCCTCCATAAATCATATGAAACTACTTAAAGTAAGTTTAAGGTCATACTCATAGGGGATATTTATCTTTCGTTTTAGTAAAACAAGTTTAGTGAAAATAAACAATCATGACCAAGTGAACTTAGTGAAGGAACAAATAGTTCTTTGTTTTCACCTAGAATCAATCCAGAGCCATATTAGTTCAAATAAATATCACAAATAAACTTGATTTCTCTATTGTTTTTGTTGCTCTTAAAGTCATTTGAATGATTATAATTCACATTTATTTTTTATCTGCCTTTTCTTCAGCATATTAAAGCTTCCACATAATCAAATGCAACTGATTTTCATTTGTAAACAAAGATTTCATTGCAGGGAGATTTGATCCAATACAAGTTACAGAATGAAGAAAATCATTTTCTAGCTAATTTGATAATTTATGTTTAGAAACTTGCTTCAACTTAGGGGCCGTTTGTTTCGCGTAAAACTCCGTAATTCGTAAATGACTTACTACCCAGTTACAACTACGGCGTTTGTTTGGACCGTAATTCGTAAAAGACTTACGTAACTCAACTAACACTCACTTGCAACCCAGTTACCACTCACTTACAGCCCAGTTACAGTTAATTTTGTGGTCATACAAATTTGTATTATTTTTTATATTAATATTAAAATTTTTTAATATTTAACTTTTTTAATATTTATTTGCAGTATTAAAACTTTTAAAATCATCAAATAGTTAATTTTGTGGTCAACTTTTTCACTTACGACTTATACATTACGACAATCAAACACCGTAAAGTACAATACACTTTCCCACTTTACAATTTTATATTACCAACCAAACACCGTAAAATTTACATACATATAACTCATTTACAATTGTAAAAGACTTTACCAATTACAACTACGAATTACGGCCAGTTACGACAACCAAACAGACCCTTAAGACAGAAAATAAAATTCATCGTCGTCCTCTCTATCTCTCTCTCAGCAGAGCCTCTCTGAGAGAGAGAGAGAGAGAGAGAGAAGGGGTAAGTACCTCAGCGATGGGAGACGAGAACGAGATGATGACGACGACGATCGAGAATGATCGAGAACGAGATGATCAAAGACAATCGAGGTGACAAGATGATCGGGAACGAGATGGTAACGCCTTAGCTTTTCAGAGCGCAGAAAGGGGAAGAATTTTGTTCTTTTCAGCTTTTTTAAGTTTAGTTTTATATAATGAAGTCGGTCGAGTTTTATCACTTTCTAAGCCAATTTAGTGGGTTGTGACCCGACCCAAATTGCAAAACGATACGTCAATTTAACGAGTAATATTTTCATCAAGGATTTTGGCCGATATATCGGCCACGTGGCGATATATCGGTCCATATCATTCCAAAACGATATCCAGCAAAATTTTATACTTATCCTATCATTTTGGATAAAATACCGGTATCTTAGTCGATATAACAGTATATCGACCGAGATTTAAAACATTGGTCGAGATTGTCTGTGTAGACAGTAGGGCGTCCTAAGTGAGCCATTTCGCTACTATAAAATGACTGACTAATTGAAACATGTTTAAAGAATTGAGTCAAGGAAATTTTCATTTGACGTGCTCGTTTTTAATTGTCCTATCGACAGTGTTGCTTTGCTACTCCTATGAAAGTGACAGCTTTAAGGATCTAAATGGAATTCTCATCTGCAATAACTTTTGCAAGGCTGAAAGTGGAGGTATTTTACACTTCCAGGCGTCCACCATCATTTCATGGTTTAATAGTTGCACATATATAGAACATTCTTATCACGGGGAAAACAGAAAAGTATCGTAAAACAAAAGAAAAGGAGAAAAAGGAAAATTAAATTTAAGACTTTGATACAGAACATGCAGAAGGAAGTAATTTGTTGTAACCACCTTGGCTAAATAATGTATGACCCATATTCATGCCACCTCAGTGATACAGTAGCATTAGAGATTGGGAGAGAAACAGATGAGATCTAGGCCTCATACTCTAGTCTATATGTAATAACAATGTGAATATATCATGAGTTATTATCACATGCAATGTGAAACTAAACTAATACAAAGTCTCTCTAAACACTTTCCCTTAAGTAAAGCATATATATCATACATGCCCAGCTTGTCACAAATAAAATTTACTTGTGTTCTACCAAGTGGTTTGGTAAGAAGATCTACTAACTAATGTCCTGATGATACATGCTTCGCCACAACAATCTTTTCCTCAAGTTTCTTACGAACTATATGGCAATCAGCCTCAATGTGTTTGTTTCTCTCATATAACAATATTTTCAGCAATGTGTATAGCTGTCTTGTTGTCACCATATAGTCTCATCAGATACTCTGGGAGGAACCAATCTCTGTCAATAATTCTCTAATTCAGACCAACTCTAATGTCACATTTGTCAACGCCATGTACTCCAACTCTGCACTGGACCAAGAGACCACACTCTGCTTCTTACTTTTTTATTACATAAGATTTCCTCCAAGAAAGACACGATATTGGTCTACCTCCTATCAAAGGACATCCCGCCTAGTCCGCATCTGAGAAGCATGCTACTCTGATGTGTTCATGATATGAATAGAGAAGCCCTCTCTCTGAAGCTTTCTTTAGGTGCCTCAAAATTCTCATTACCGCTTCCAATTGGGTAGTCTTCGGTACTAACAAAAACTGACTTGCTATACTGACTCGAATATGATGTCTGATCTGGTCACTGTCAGGTATTTCAGTTTCCCACCAAACTTTTGTATCTCCCAACATGCTCAAGAAGCTCCTCTGATCTGGTAGCAGCTTCTTGATTGCTTCCATTGGAGAATCAATACTCTTACATCTTAGCATCTAAGCCTCCAAAAGCAAGTCGATTATAAACTTCCTCTGTGACAGAAGAATGCATTTCTTAGACTTGGTCACCTCAATACCTAAACGAAATACTGCAGGGATCCAAAATTTTTAGTCTGAAAGTACTTTTGTAAGTATTTTTTCAGACTGTCAATCCATTTTGTGTCATCTCTTGTGCTCACAATATCATTCACATACACAATCAATAGGATCTTTCCATGTATCCGTCAAAACACAGAGTAGTCTTTCTGTGCAATGACAGAGACCAAACTTCTGAATCATTGATACAGAACGCCCAAACCAGACTCTCGAAGATTGTTTCAGACTGTAGAGTGACTTCTTCAATCTGCAAATCTCCGCACACTCCTCCTGAGCAATAAAGCCTGGTGGTTACTCCATGTAAATCTCCTCATCAAGAATATCATTGAGGACGGCATTCTTAATGTCCAACTAATGAAGTCACCAGTGGTATGTCACTGCTAATGATATAAGGACCCACACAGACGTCATCTTCACAATCGGAGAGAAGGTATCCACATAATTTAATCCATACATCTGTGAATATCTTTTGGATATCAATCTTGCTTTTCAGCGAGCCAGAGACTAGTCTGAGTTTAACTTGATAATGTAAACCCACTTGCACCTAACGGCTTTCTTTCTTAGTGGAAGTGTAACCAACTCTTGAGTCCCATTCTGTTCTAAGGTTGTCATCTCTTCCTGCATCGCCTGAGTCTTACTTGGAAGAGACGGTGCTTCTAATACATTCTTGAGAACTAAGCATGAGTCCAAAAAAATGAATGAAAAAAGGATGATAAATGAGAATAAAAAACGAAATTAAAAAGATGATGATGAGTATAATTATGTTTGCCTTTTCGAAGTGCAATGGGAAGATCATGAAAGAAGTACCAAGTAATTGTGCAATGACAGTCTCACTTGATTCTTACGCAGGACTTAGTACTGAGTCTGGCGTTGGCACAAGAGCAGGAGCTGTTCGAAGTGTATAGATCTGAATCGGATCCTGAAACCAAAGTGAATCTTTACCGGTCATAGTTTCAGATGTTGACCCACCACTATTGAGTAATGTCTTCTGATAGAAACAAGTAATCATAGTCATCCTCTGACGTAGAAAAAAGGAGATGTGAAAATCTAGGTTTAGACTTGAAAAAGATTACATCTACAAATAAAAATATATTGGCCTATGGATGGACAAAAATATTTTTAACATTTTTAAGTTCTAGAGTAACCAAGAAAAATCTCTTTAAGAGACTTAGAAATCAAATTTTGTCTTATGAGGATTATGATTATGAACAAGAGAGACTCAAAGATCTTTGGAGGTAAAGAGAACAAATTAATATCAGAGTATAGGATGGCATATGAAATTTTATTTTATAATACAAAGGATGACATTCAATTTATCAAGTAACAAGTATTCAAAATGGCCTCACCTCAAAATTCTTTGGTACCTGTCTATAAATAAAAGAATCCTAGCAACGTCAAGGTGTATATTCTTACGTTCAGGTACCCCATTCTACTGAGGAGTGTAAATACAAGAGGATTGATGTAAGATTTTATTTTGTTTCAGAAAATGACTAAAGTTGCTGGCCAGATATTCTTTAGCATTATCAGATCTTAAAATTTTAATCTTAGAATTAAATTAATTCTTTAATTTTGAAAAAAAAACTTTAAATGTTAAAAACACCTCAGAGTGAGATTTTAATAGATATATCATGTGACTCAAGAATAATCATCCACAAAACTGATAAAATACCTAAAACTCAGTTTTTATGTTACTAGATGTAGGCCGCACATCTAAATTAACCAAATCAAATGGCTTATCAGCCCTCTTATTGATCTGAATAGGGTAAGATATGATGGTGTTTTCTTAACTACAAGATTCACACTCTACGGATGAAACCTAATATGAAAAGGGAATACGGAGTTTTAGTACAAGTCGAGGAGGGTGACCTAACCGACAGTGATAGTCAAATACTAATGAAGTGCTGATGCAGGCCACCTGATCGGATGCAACTCTAACTCATGTACTCTATTCTGTTCACGTCCTGTGCCAATCATTTTTCTCGTCCCAAGTTGTACAATTTAAAACTTTTGTAATCTTATTTACTGATAATAGGTTGAAAGAAAAACAACGTAAATAGAAAATAGACAGTAAAAAAGAGTAAGGTAGTGGTAGTGTCAATACCCTGAATGGGTGTGTGAGAGACATTTTCTAATACTACAGAGTTAGAGGCAGTAGTAAAAGAGAATATAACACCTTGGCTCTCAGTCATGTGATCAATCGCTCCTAAATCTATCCAAGTATGTGACATAGACGATGCAAGACAAAATATAAGAGTGCATATTTGAGCTAGAGTGACACAGAAAGAGGAAGCCTGAACTGCTGAAACTACTCAAACTAATGTCACAACTACTCGTCATCTAGAACAGTGGCAAAGATATGTGTACTTCTCATTGGTTTCCCTTCAGAAGGGACACTGATACTTCATATGACCGGCTCTTTACAGTAGTAATAATACATCACAGAGTCATCTCCTCGTCCTCTTCGAGGCCTCCTCGTCCGCCCCCTTATACCATCGCGGCCACCAAAACATCCATCAGTGTAGCCCTCTCGAAACACAGCCTCCTCCGAGGCTCTAATATGGCCTCCTCGTCCTTTGGTCTATCTCTACTGAGCTGCTAGGACAGATCGATCTGAGGTTGTAGTACTGTCTAGTGATACTACATGAATGGCATTCTTTAGAAAGTGATGTATCTGATATAGAGCTCACAGTAGAACTTGTCATAATCTGAGGCATGGCCGAAAAATAAACAGGGACGAGAGTACCTAAGTAGGTCAGTGCCATCAACCGGTTCCACTAATTTTGTATCTGCTTCACAACAGATGTGACAAAAAAAATATGACGAAGCTCCTCTCTAGGCAATTCAACTCATCATAATGATCATCAATGGGCTTGTCGTTCTACTTCTTCTGAAATAGCTCATGGATAATGCCATAAGCCTTGTTGATATTGTTGCCTTTTCCGCAGAGTTCACGCAGAAAACACCGTAGCTCTTTCAAAGTCACGCAATGAAAAACCAAGTCGTGAATCTTGGATCCCATCATGGTCAGTACACGATGTAGCAGGTTGTTGTCCTCTAGTGTCCAAGCATCCCTCATTGGAGTAAGAGGGACCGGCAACAAATGACTAGTTTTTTCACGACCAATCACATAAATCTCAATTACCCTGTTTTTACTTCAGGTAATTATTCTCATCAAGTTTCCAATATGTAATCATGTCGAAAACTATCTCAGAAATCCTCGTCTGAGTCGTCGTCCCACTGGACTTGCTCGCCTTTGTCTTAGTATATTCGACTATCATGAAACAGACGAATTTAGAAAAAATCCTTCTCAGAAAATAGACAGAAACTCCCTACTACACCTCAAAAAAAGTTCAACACTTTCACCAAAATACCATCTCAGAGATCCTGAGCTGAATATCAAATCAACGTTGAAGGCAAACCTTGATGATGTGGCGGCAGCAGGAAAGGACATGGCGGGAGATGATGTGATGGAGAGGATGTCGCGGCGGCGGCGAAAATGCCATAGTAGCGGGAGATGATGAAGTGGCGGCGGGATCGGGCGATGGAGGCGCGGGAGATGATGTGATGGACATGACGTGACTACGGCAAAGGAGAGAGGATGCAAACATGATGTGACGGCGGTGGGAGAAGGCTGGAGCACGCTGGGCATGGATATCCGGCCTGGGCACGCGTGGGCGTGGCCTGCTGTCGCCTAGGCGCGACTGGGCGCGGCCTGGGTGACGGGATGGAGGCGAGATAATGGAGAGGGGATGGAGGCGGCGGGTAGGTGGTGGGATTAGAGTTAGGGTTTGGGGATTAGGGTTAGGGTATTGGGATTAAGGTTAAGGTTTTGAGTGGCTCTGATACCATGATACAGTAGCATCAGGGATTGTGAGAGAGAGAGAGAGAGAGAGAGAGAGATGAGATCTAGGCTCATCCTCTAGTCTACATATAATAACCAATGTGGATACATCATGAGTTAGTCTCACAAGCAATGTGGGAAGATTCTCTCTCAACACTTGAGAACTTCAATTTGATCAATGCTGAAGAAAGCAATCTTTATAATATTATGATGGCCACTGAATAAATTCAAGTAGATTGGTCACAAATATCAACTGATAAGAAAAAAGGGAAACCATATCTAAGTTGCAAAACAATGACAAACCAGACATGTCCAAATGCCCACTCTAAAAAGTAGACACAAAATCTTGCAAAACAGGAGCCCTGAAGAGCATAACTGTCACGGACATGAGATAGAAACCCTTCAAGTCTGTATTCCAACTTTATACCCATATAAACACTGTTCATGGGGAGCAGTTACCATGAACTATGTACAAAATATATTGATATATTTCTCATCATTTACTCGAAAGTTTACTAATGATTATAAGCAACCAAGTACCATTGCATCTTTTGCATCAGGAAGAGCAATTTGTTCTAGACTTTGCTGTAGTTCCAGACGATATTGTGCATTTCTAAACATGTATCCAGTCATCATTACACTGTACATGAGCTGTGCCAAATTTTCAGCAACCTGAACCCAAGATCAAGTAGATTAGGCATACTCAGTGCAACAAAACTTGATATATGCTTATTGCACATGTTCTCAAAATAAATAAAGAAATACTGACAATACAATTCAAATGTAACTTCTTTCACCAATTTAACAGATAAGACAATAAACTTTAGAATCACTTACTGTCGTAACAGTTACAGAAAAAAATTGTGGAGGAAGTGTTCCAATCATATTTGTCACGGTTTGGCGCATTGCATCAACCACCTGCAATTGGGGAACAGAAAAATACTCTAAGGTCACAATAACAAGATTTGTGATAAGCACCTCTATTAAATCCATAAACAGACACAGAAATTCAATTTCAAGCATATCAAATTCATTATTACCTGATGAGAGTGTGTATGTCATGGACACGAACAAAGGGCATGGGTATGACGCGGGCAAGGACACATGATACAGTAATTTCTTTAAAAAAAAAATGTACATGGGGACATGACGACATAACATTAGAATATGTATATAAATAATAATAAGATTGCATATACATACATGTATAGTCATGTCTTTGCATCCAAAAGTTTATATGCATATAGTTCAATATGTGTAACTTCTTATACTGAAACATATTTTAATTTATCATAGGTTTATACAAGTTAATATTTTTATTGCATTTTTTATTTCACGATAGTCTTTTACATATGGGGGAAAGTAAATAAATATCTCAAATATACAACGTTAACAAAAAAAAGTGTAAGAGAAATATAGAACATGTGTCTCAAAAGTGCCCAAAAAATGTCCTAAATTAAAAATCTATATGATTGAGGATAAGATCGCTTTGTATTTGAGAAGTGTCCGAGAAGTGTCAAAAGAAGTTTCATTGTCCAACACAGGTGTCAGCATGTCCGACATGGGTCGGGTTATAATTGAAGTAACCGTGCTAAATAGCTTTCTAATTAAATAGCTCTTTTTGGAGAAAGCTGGATGGGACCAAAGCAGTTCCATTTTCACTTCAGTCCATTAAGGTAGTCAAATGAAATAGAGTAGCATAAATACATACATAAGCAAAGTGATTCTCTCAAAGGTCTCCTAAAGATGAACAAAAAAAACTTAAATACAGGGTGCATTGTGCAGAAGCAATTAACATGATGATGTCAGATTGTGTACCTGTTGAGGTGCCCTTTTCATAAAGAACTCCATAAATTCAGGCTGAACATTTCTGACATACTCCAAAAGAATTTCCCTCCTGTCCTTGGGCTGAGAAGACAACGTTAAAAGCTTTGAATGAATATAAATGTGTATATATCACAACAAGAGTTAATATAAGATACAATGAAAAGCAAGATAATCAATTCGGCATAGTAAGAAATGCAAAGCAGCAGATTACCTACATAAAATATACAAAAAAAAAAAAACATCATATAGTTTCTTGGCTACTCATAACTACAAAGAAACTAAAGCACAGATTAACAAAAGTCATTGTCAGATATAAAATGTTTGCTTTATATACATTGAAACACACAGGCAACTGATTCTACCATCACTACAGAACAGTAATTTGATATCAGTGGATAATCACTACAAATCAGTAAGTGCCACGCCATATTGTCCACAGAAGTTGACAGACAAAGTTTCAACATTAACTATGATTTTCTTTTTATTGACAGGATCTACCCCCTTCACATTCTTAGCAAATTTCACATGTGCATACTGTTGATGGTGATGCATTACCAAATAAGTGCCTTATTTTTTTTGCTCATAGACATTTCGTGTAATAATATCTCTTTGTCAACATAAGTTACTTTTTCTTTCTTTCTTCCTTTTTTTCTTTTGATAAAATTCCATAGCTTATTCATCAAAATGAGCTAAAATAGATAAACAAGGAACTCATTAGGATCTACTTCCCCACAGATTATATCAGGCCAATATGTGAAATACTTCTAGGTCAGTCTCATGCATAACCACATAATATAAAAACTTGCTCAAATTATGGTTCAGTAAAACCAGGAGATAATAGTTCACAAAAAATTAACAAGGTATAAATAATCAGAGACCTAGCTTACAACCATTTAAAATATACCATCCTTCTCAATTTGATCAAAAGGTAATATGATATGCCCTCCTTGAGCTTGTTAATTGACTTTGTTGGCCAATGTGATGAATTGTTATACAAATAGAAAACTAGAGACCCCACATTAAATTGCTGTTCCACCACAAAACCGCTCGCTCCAAGCTAGTCAAGGGTGACATCTGTGACACATATTTACGGGGATATGGCCATTTGTTTTTGTCCATCTGAATTTGGGACAATGAGAGGGCAACATTACAAGAGTTGTGCCTGGTACTTTGTCGGTCACAAACAAACACAGTTACCCACATAAACTGCCCATGTTACCAAGCTAGAAAGTATCAAGATTAGGCTAAATTACAACCAAATTGAATCAGTTCATCTAAAAGTTCTGAAAATTGTGTGTTCCCCTCTCCTGTACAGGCAAAGCCCTCAGAATATTGGGTCCATATGAGGCTACATTATGCAATAATCATTCGAAATAATTAGCAGAATGGGATAAAATGCAAAATCAGAACAATTAAACAAATAGCCAGTAAAGATTAGCTTCAAAGCCCAAACCCAAGTGCAATAACTAGCAATTAATCGACAAGTAGTAGCAGCAGAGAGAGAGAGAGAGAGAGAGAGAGAGTACCGAGTTTCCATTTGGGGGCTTGGAGTCTCCATTTGGGCTGATGTTGCTGCTGGGGTCTTGGGCCCGTAGACCCTTGAAAAGGCAAGAGCCCCATCTCCTTCTCCTCTGAATGGGAAATGGAAGAAGGGAAGAGACGGAGAGCGAGGAGAGAAGAGAAGAAGTGAAGAAGTTGAGAGAGGATTTGAAGCAAGCAGAGAAGACATGAGATCTCCTTTCTCTCTCTCTATCGCTCTCTCTCTCTCTCTCTCTCTCTCTCTATTTCTCACTCTCAATCTATAAAAAATTATTGAATTTGATTATATTTATATTTTATTTACTTCCCTTTTCTTGTGAATGGAGTTTGGGAATTGGCCGGCTTTAGCATTCGTTTCCTGAGATGAGCGGAGGACGTCTTCCTTTTCTTCACCACTGCATCTCCATTATTTAAAGATTACCTCTCCGTTTCAACGGGTTCGGTTCATGTGTATGAGCCACGCACACATACAATAAGAGAGTCAATTATGCGTTGACACATGGATTGGATCTCTTATAATATCTTATAATATATGTGTGAGATCACGGGATTCGCCCTCTTATTGTATGTGTGTGGCTCACACACATGAACCGAACCCCGTTTGAACTGAGTATTTAGAAGGAGGAAATGGCAGAAGAATTATCGAAAAATTATAGGAACGTATATTGTTGAGAATTCATAACTTTTTTCCTTTTTTGCACAAAAGTACTCTAAGTTTTCTTTTTTCCCCAAAAAAATATTTTAACTCTCTTGGATTTGAAACTGGTTCATGTGTGAGCCACATACATACTTTAAGAGGGCCAATCCCATGCTGACACGTGGGGTTGACCCTCTTGGAATATTGTGTGGCTCATACCTCTTGCAATATTATAATAGGATCAATCTCACGTGTCAACGATGTATTGGCCCTCTTAAAGTATGTGTGTGTAAGCCACACACAAGAACCGACCCTTTAGATTTGGCGTGAAACCCCCCGGTTTTCTTTTTTTCCCTTCAAAAATACCCTTAATACTTATCTCACATGCCTCTTGCCCAAGCACGGATATTGGCACAACAACAATTGAGTAAGGTGTACACCAGATTAGTACATTCAAAAAATTAATTAAGGGTACACATCAATTTTATAAAAAACAAAATTCAAAATACCCCCGACCATCCCCTTAGCCCCCGCCCTCCCCTCGCTCCACCTCCCTCTATTGAAAAATAATGTATGGATTACTGCTAAAATATTTAAATTAAACTTTCACGAAGGAAGGAACTTCTCTCATTTGGTCGAGGCGTATGGAGCACTGTCCTTAAGAATAGATCGCGCCCCTCTGAGAAAGTATCTCGGTGCAGCAGATTGATGGCAGCCTACCCTCTAGGATTCAACAAATGGCCCTGAAGCGTGCACTCGCAATGCACAGGCCCTCGAACAGCTCGGTTTTGTTTCCTCCAGAGATGCAGGGAAGAACTAAAAAGTTTAAGAAAATTTCAGAGGAGAAATAAGATAGTTGAATTGTGTTATTGAGAGCAGAAAATAGATCTTTTATAAAGAGAGTTTATCATCATTAGAAAATCTTTGGGCAAAGAAAATAATCCTTGGACAAAAAATCAATCTTTAGACAAAGGAAGAAATCTTTTCTTGTGCAGAGGAACAATATTGTCTTGAAAAGTGTCACTATAGAACTTGGGCAGAGAGTTCTCAATGGCTAATTCTGACATGACAGGACATGAAAAGATACGAATCTCAACAGTTATCTCTGACCCAAATATTGTGATAGGATTTGGAAAGGTTTTATTTTAATTTTAAATTCAAAAATCAAATTGACAACACCTAGCCTTATTCGGGTCACACCCGCGAGGCTCTTAAACTCCGATTTGCATTAAGATTTTCCGGACGCACACGCGCGTTAAGATTTTCAAGACACGGTAACCCAATTTTCTTCACCGGGCCTCAATGGGCATGTGTGCGCGCGAGCACCCCTCGTTTCTAGCTCACACAACTCATCATAAAAGAGACTCTATATATAAACACTAAAGAGTTCTTTTTTCTATCCAATGTGGGACTAAAAGAACTTTGCTTAATTTTAAAACACCCTCAAATACTAACAATCCTCCACTATTTCAAAATTAAAACGAAGGATAATAGGAATAAGAGAGAAGAGGAGGAAACATGAGAACTCAGTGCATCAACAGTGGTGACTTTTGGTCTATGAACTACTACCTAAGATATGTAGATGTGTCCCACAGGAAGTTGGTGAAAAATAAAGTTTCTATGAACCAATCTTTCTAATTATGAATCATTGACCTACTACCCACATTTCATTCATAGAACTGAGCTGTTCAAAATGGGTTGGCACGAATCGGTCATGCGCCCTACGTGGATATTCATGAGCGCTCTAGAGAATATGTCTACATTCTCATAGGAAGTGGCCCTACTTCCACACTCATATAGGTGGATCCATCAAGTATGCACTGCAATTAAACATACCACCCAATAAGAGCTATAGTAATCATTAAGAGCTAATGCTCATCCTTTGCACATTGCAATTTGCACTATCAACATCATAGGAAGGGACTTCTCAATAATAAAATAATGATAGTGCATCACCAAGTCAACAAATGATTTCTTATTACCCATATGAACCTATTTCATGAGTTCATCAATCACATATGTTGGGTTACTATCATTTTTGACTCTTTGTTATACAAATGAGTCCTATTCCCCTCAATGTATTCTCCACTAGTTTTCTCCCTAGTGGTTTGGTAAACGGACCACTTATATTAAGCTCTGACCTGACAAAGTCAAGAGACATGATCCCATCATCTAGTAACTGCTTTACAATTTTATGTCTTAGGCGTATATGCCTACTCTTTTCATTATATATTTTATTCTTAGCTCTAGCAATAGTAGCTTGATTATCACAATGAATAGACACAGACGAAGTTGGTCTCTTGCAAATTGGTATATCAATCAAAAAATTTCTGAACCACTCAGCTTCAGTACCTGCCTTCTCTAGGGCAACAAACTCAGACTCTATAGTGGAGTGAGCTATGACGGTTTGCTTGAATGATTTTCAAGACACCGCACCCTTACCAAGTGTGATCACATGTCCACTTGTGGACTTTAACTCATCAGAATCGGAGATCCAGTTAGCATCTGAGTATTCCTTTAAAACAGAAAGAAAGTCACAATATATCAAATTATAATTAATAATTCCTTTTAGATACTTTAGCACTCGATATACTGATGTCCAATAGTCCTTATTAGGACAGTGAGTGTAACGACTAAGTCGTCCCACGGCATAAGCAATGTCAGGTCGTGTATAATTCAACAAGTGCATTAAACTACCAATGATTTGTGCAACTCTTTATTCTTTCTTAAGTGAATGCTGCCATCATAAGGTGTGGAAACAAGAGTGCAGTCAAAATGACCAAATCTTTTCAATATTCTTTCTATATAGTGTCCTTGTGAAATTATGATACGATCAGAATCTCTAACTATTTTAATTCCTAAGATCACATCAACTTCACCCATATCTTTCATATCAAAATTAGAGGACAAAAATGATTTGGTGTCATTTACAATTTCTAAGTTTGTACCAAATACAAGCATATCATCAACATATAAATATATGATAACACCAACATTTTCCTCAAATTTAGTATATATAAATTTATCAGCCTCATTAATCTGATAATCATAAAAAACAAGAACACTATCAAATTTATCATGCCATTGTTTGAGTGCTTATTTTAAACCATATAAAGATTTTATAAGTTTGCAGACTTTATGTTCATTTCATGTTGTCACACAACCTTCAGATTGGTCCATATATATATTTTTCTTCTAGTTCTCCATTTAAGAATGCAGTTTTAACATCCATTTGATGTATCACAAGCTTATGAATAAATGCTAAAGCAAACAACACTATAATAGATGCAATTCTAGTCACAGGAGCAAATGTATCAAAATAATCAAAGTCTTTCTTTTGAATGTATCCTTTAGCAACCAATCTAACTTTAAATTTATCTAAAGACCCATCAGGTTTCAGTTTTCTTTTAAATATCTATCTGCAACTAATTGGTTTTACACATGGTGGCAAATCAATAAGTTCCCCAAGTGTGTTTCGATAATATAGATTCTAATTCATTATTAATAGTCTCTTTCTAGAATGAAGCATCCAGAGAGGAGATGCCCTTTTTATAAGTGAGAGGCTTATCACCAACAAAAAATGTAAAGAAATTTTTACCAAAGTCAGTTTCTTTTTTAACTCTTTTACTTCTCCTTAGTTCAAGCTTTTCATTATCATCAGATTCTTGTGCGTGACTAGATGATGAAGAATGAGATGGTTTATCAACATGATTTTTCAATGGAAAAACATGCTTAAAGAATTCTGCATTTTTAGTTTCAACAATAGCGTTGACCTCCATAGCATTATTATCATTTCTAGTAATAAGAAAGCAATATGAAGCACTATGATGTACATAACTTATAAACAATGCAGTCAAAAGTTTTGGGTCCTAGTTTTTTCTTTTGGGTTCAGGTAGAAGAACCTTAATTAGGCACTTCCACACTTTTAAATAGTTTAAGTTTGATGTATGACATTTTCAGATTTCATATGGGGTTATGTCGGTTTTCTTATAGGGTATTCTATTCTGAATATGACAAGCAGAGAGTATAGTCCGCCCCAACAAGTTCAGAGGTGCACCAGAACTTATAAGTATAGCATTCATCATATTTTTAGTGTTCTATTTTTCCTTTAAGCAACACCATTAGATTCAAGTGAATGTGGAGGGATAGTCTCATGAATTATGTCATGTTGTTCACAAAATGCATTGAATTGTTTAAGTTCATATTCACCACCTCTATCCGAACTCAATCTCTTGATTTTCTTATTTAGTTGATTTTCAACTTCTGATTTATATTTCAGAAATATTTCAAAGGCTTCATTTTTAGATCTTAACAGATAGACTACTGTATATCTAGAACATGAAAAAATAGAGGGGGTAAATAGGTGTACTAAATAATCTAATGATAAATAATGCGAAATTAAAAACTATTTAAATAAATTAAAACTATTAAGCTAAACACACAAGGTATAACATAAGAGTGTAGCCGAATTCTCGGTGAAGGGCTCTGAACTATCTCCTCAGGATTCCTCTAGATTAAGAGTCGAGGTGCCACTATGGCTCTCTTGGTTGAATACAAGTGTGAGCATTCAATCCCAAGCATATAACAAATGAGCACACAATATATCAAGCATATAAGAGATAAGAGCAATAAGCATAAGTAAGATATATAAACACAAGTGAGAGAGAGCAATCGCAAATACGGGAGATTTGTTTCAAGGTTCGAGCACCCTGGCTCTACGTCCTCACCTTCAACACTATGAAGGATTTCCACTAAAATTGATCTCACTAGACTCGGTGCCGCAACACCTACAACTAATTCACACTAGAACTCTTGGACTCACTAGTCCCCTCACTTGTTCCCGCAAGAACAACACATGCAAGCACACTAGCTGGCCGAGGCTGCACCTCTACACCGAGCTCCCATAAGAACTCGAAACAACACGAACCCGCAAGTTCGCCTCCTAAAATACAAGAATGAACACTTTGTGATCTCTACACTTGGATCACCTAAAAATACCCTCACAACAAAGTTCCTAGGAGGATTGATATAGCAATAGAAAGCTCAAGTTTGTGTGAGAAAAACTAGATAGAGTAGTGGAGAAAAAACTCAAGAAATCTCTTTTGAAAACCACTCTTGCAAACTCTCATTTTGATATAGAAGTATTTGCTCTAAAATAAGTAGAGAAAAATGTTGGCCCGAAGGCCCATCACTCTAGTTTTGATGATGATCAACTCATGTAGTTATGTTTACTAATGATCTTGTGTTTAATTAATGACAGATTCATGATCAAGATCTTAATAGGTGCATGGCTTCAACAAAAGATTTAAAGTCAAGTTTTGGAGTTAGCACGGCGTTTGGACCAAGTCAAGAAGGCTTCATGTAAAGACTTCAAGAAGATGAAGACTTGAGTTTAGGTTTGTTTTAGTAAGATTTTATTTTAGAATAAAATGTAAAGGATAGAATAGTGGTGGATTGCTCAAGTACCATATACACACACACACACTCTTGATATAGATGAGTTTTCATAAAAGAATTTATGTTTTGAAAAAATACATAAAAGAATTTCTTTTTAGAAAAGGTGTTTAAATATGGTTTTGGTTAAAGACTATATAAATCATGTTTAGAACTTAAAGTCAAAAACATAGATATTTCACCATGTTTGTATAGTGGATCATATCCATGCACACTATGCTTTAATAGAGTTTAAATATCTTGTTTTTGTATTTGGAGAAGTTTTGAAAAAACAAGTTTTGGAAAAACCAAGTTTGGAAAATACCGGTTTTGTTTTGAACAAATATTTTCAACTTACAAAAATAGTCCAAATTATTTGTAACATGTCTTGATTTTGTGCAAGCATATTTGTTTATCAAAGTATATTGGTAAAACTATTTTTGTAGATTTTCAGTATTTTATGGGATTTTATTAGAGCCAAAATGACCAAGTTTTCAATCCCTTTAGTTTTCTGATCTGGCTTCAGCCGATCGACCGGACGGTCGACCGCACCTGAAGTCGGTCGACCGGGCGGTCGACCGACGTGCACAGACGTGCACGCCCGTATCTGGCAGGAGGCCGGTCGACCGTCCAGAGAGCTCCGCTCTCTGGAAAGGCCCCGGTCGACCGGGCGGTCGACCGGACAGAGAGGCTTACTCTCTGTATCCTGGCCTCGGTCGACCGACCGGTCGACCGATGGCACAACGGTCTGAAATATGACCGTTGGCCGGTCGACCGGCCTGTCGACCGACAGTTCTGTCATGCCCCAACGGCTAGTTTTTGGAGGCCTATAAATTGGGCCATTTGGGGGCTGTTTTCTACAAGATTTTCAAGTGGATTTTTCACCAGTTTTCTCAACTCTTTTAAGAGGTTTTCTCCACTTGTTTTAGAGCCAATATTTCCAATCAAAAGGAGATTTTTATCAAGAGTGTTCAAAAGAGATTTTCTTGAGTTTTTCACCAAAGATTCCATCCTAGTTTTCTCACACAAACACTTGAGCTATCCATTGATCTATTCATCTTATAGGAGTGTTGTAGTGAGATAGTTTTTAGGTGATCAAAGTATTGTGATCACCAAAGACTTGCTCTTTGTACTTTGAGGAGGCGGACGTGTGTGTTCGCATTGTTTCGGGTCCTAGTGAGGACTCGGTGTTTCGAGTTCGGGTGCGAACTTGTTGTTTGAGGTGCGGCCTCGGCGAGCCGGTGGGCTTGCGTGTGTACGGACTAGGGAGTCCGAGAGCTTGTAGGTGTTGCGGCACCGAGTGATCCGGTGGGATCGATTTTAGTGGAAATCCTTCGTGTGTCGAAGGCGGGGATGTAGAGCAAGTGTGCTCGAACCTCGAAACAAATCCCTTGTGTTTGCGATTGCTCTTACTCTCTCTCTATCTCCTTGTGTTTATATCTTGCATTCCTTTATTGTGTTTATCTTTATATGCATGATATACTTGTGTGCTCATATTGATATATTGCTTGGGATTGTTTGCTAACACTAGTTTTCAACCAAGAGAGCCAACGCGGCACCTCAACCCATATCTAGGGGAATCTTGAGGAGTTAGTCCAGAGCCCTTCACGGGGAATTCGGCTACACTCTTGTGTTAAACTTGGTGTTTAGTGTAATAAATTTTATTTGGTCATAATAGTTTTTAATTCCGCATTTAGTGACCATTAGATTAGCCATCACCTATTCACCCCCCTCTAGGTGATTTACAATTGGTATCAGAGCCAAGTGCTCTTGATTTGGGTCTTACAACCTAGAGTTAAAGATCCTCATTTTTAGGCTAATCACTATTTTTGTACACACACCATGGACTTCATGTCACCACCCATGTTTGACATTCTTAACATCCAAATTTGGAAGGTTAAGATGTCTTTGTACCTCAAAGCCCTAGGCATTCATGTTTATTTTGCCACAACTAAAGATTCTTATTGTTTAAATGGCAAAAATTATGAGGCTAATGCAAAAGCCCTAAATGCTTTAAAGTCTACCCTAAATGATGATTATTTATCTAGGGTTGCTAATATTGATTCGGCTTGAACACCATCACCTTCCTTGGCGAAAATGAACAATACTATGAGGGGAGCGACTCGGATGTTGTAAGTGACACCTCCAACTTGTGCTATATGGTTCAAGGGGATAATCCCCTTGAGGTAAACACCGAATCCGAGCTAGATGATAATGACATGTCATATGATGAGCTTAGTACACTTTGTCAACTCCTTCTTGAAAAATATGACATGATTAGAAAGGATAATAAAAATTTGAAAAAGAATCTTGATTGCATGTTAAAAGAAAAAGATTCTTTACAAAATAAAGTTGCATGTTTTGAAAAAGAAAATGAGAATTTGAAAAATGAAAATGTTTTCTTGTTTTCCAAATTGAGTGATCTTTGTGAAGGAAACATAAATTTGAAAAATAAAATTATCTTGGTGGAGAAACAAAAAGAAATTGCTTTTCAAGAAAACAACTCTTTGAAAAGAAAAATTTTTGAAAATGAAAAAGAAATAGTTTCTAAAAGGAAGAAAAATGATTCTATATCTCACCATGCTTTACATGCCACCATTAATGATAGTGAGATAAATGTTTTGAAAAATAGGATTAGTTGTTTGAGCTCAACTTTGAGCTCATGTGCATTTAATCACTCTAGATTGGAGTCTTTATTTTCAAAGAAACAAACTCCACATTCTCATGCACATCATCATCATGCATTTGCTTATGTTGCACGTCACGATCACAAACACACTCATAAGCATCCTAAGGTGTACAAGTGTACACATTGTGGCCGCAAAGGCCATTTAGCAAAGTTTTGTTTTGATAGATTACATCATATAAATTTTGCTAAGAAAAATGCTTGGGCGCCTTACAAGACTAACCCTAAAGGACCCAAAAGAAAATGGGTACCAAAGTCCCCACCATTTGTTTTTGATGTAGGTGAGGGCTCTCACAAAACGTGAGAGATTTGGTGCCTTGGTGGTGGTTGCACGTGAACTAGAAGGACATACATTTGATGCACCGCTATCGCAGACTTTTGAAAACTTTGAAGGGGGTCTTGTTGACACTTAAAAAAGACAAGATTCTTATTGGTCCGAACAATGTCTAAACTTATTGACATTTACAAAAGACGAGTGACAGACAAGATGACGACCAGTTTTCACCCATCTCCGAGGGACAAGGAAGCAACTTGGACTCCACTGATCCAGCAAGCAGAACAGTGAGCCCGGATTGTCTCTAAACAGACCTCAGCAGGTCTAAGATGCTAGCACTTAGCATCACATGAGCCCAAAGGGATAGCCTCTCCTGAGAGGCTAGGATCACCCGACTTTGCCTTGAAGCCATTCAAAGCCCCGCCAGGAAGCTAACTCATAGCTTCGCCAGAGGAAGTCAGCTTCGCCCTGAAGCCATTCACAACTGCGCAGAAAGGGTATATGGTAGCTTCGCCACAGACGACATCTAGCTCCGCCGAAGAGCTTTCTTCTGACTTCGCCAGATGCGCCTTCCAGCTCCGCTGTGAGCTCAACACGGTAGCTCCGCTGTTGGTCTGCTATGGTCAACCT
This sequence comes from Agave tequilana, assembly GCA_038442645.1. NCBI lineage: Eukaryota > Viridiplantae > Streptophyta > Magnoliopsida > Asparagales > Asparagaceae > Agave > Agave tequilana. Next base: position 34,323 of record JAVJIF010007503.1, read on the forward strand.
TTGACCAACCAAATCTCCAGATGAGATCAAATCTAATTAGATCAAATCCAATTAAGATCAAATCGGAGATCAAATTCGGCAGTTGATTGCCACAATCTCCTGACTCTTCTAAAACGATTAAGAAGATCAGGAGAAATCCTCCAAAATACGGAAAGGATCAAAACAGATCAAGAGGATCAACCGACCTGCCATTTCTAGCTTCGCAGAAGCTGATCCTAACCTCGCAGTAAGGCTACTTCCCAGATTTAAACCAGATTTGATTCAATCTGTTTCCATATCTTGAAGGGACGATTATACCCTTGCTTTCCCTATAAATAGCCCACCAGGGGCACAAGAACAAGAAAGGAGAGAGCTGAAGGGAGAGACCACTTACATACGCAAGAGAGAAGACTCCACAAGTAGAGACTTCTTCACAAAGCACCGTGCGTTCTTGAATTCAGAGACTTTTTAGAGAATTGCTTCTCTATTCAGGGTGCTGATACCCTAATACCTTCTTTTCAAGGAATCTCCGAAACCAGGCCAGAAGGAATTCCTAATTGAAGGCGGTTTTGAGAAGTAGCAAGAGGGTTCTACCAACCTTCTATTCTCTGATTCCCCGAACTAGGCGAGAAGGGAATCTCATCGCTCGCATCGTCAAAGGGACAAAGTGGTCGCGCGTTGACCAGACTCCTATCGGCACACTTCTCCAGAATCTCTGAGGAGATCTACTTGTAATCTTTTTAAGAATACTTGTAATTTAGCTCCTCAAACTCTTTTTATTGTAAGTTTTCCCCTTTGCAAAATCAATGGAAAACAAGGTGGCGACTCCGCTGGGGAAGAAATTCTCCACTGCCGAGAATTAAGTGTCGCAATGCGACGAACAGACCTTCGGGTCTAACTCTGAATTCAGAAAAGCCGGTGCAACCAGAGCCTCTCTGGCTAAATCTTCAAGGAAAGTCTTTGCGGAGACGGAAAAGGTTCTCTGCGAACCTACTGCGGTTCTCTGGCGCAACAAGGAAGCACGCCCGCAGTTCAAGCCCTTCACTTTCGAGAACCTGGTCGTTCAATTCGACCAAGGAAGATTTGAAGAAGTCCTCTCTGGGGGTGGTCTAATGCTTCGAGCACGGAAGCATAGAAAGGTTTCCATGACCAAGGTTTCAAAGTAGGAACCAGAAGCAGAATTCTGCCAACACCCTTCAGCCTCTCGTGTGGCTAATCAGGTTCCTTGTGAACCTAAGTATCCTCTGCCAAAGCGGATGTGGAGGCCTAAACAGAAGTCTCCGGCCGAAGCCTCAGGCGTAGCTACGCCAAAACCGCGCCTCTCTCGCGAAGAAAAAGGCAAGATGCCTATCTGCTCCAGCAATGCTGCCAGCCGCGAAGTCACGACGGCAATCATACCGTCGCCCAATTCAAGAGCAGCAATGCCTCGCGCCGGCCTCGTTCTCATGAGCGAAACTACTGTACCACAGCGTACGCGCAGGGTTCATGACCGCGAAGCTAGAGCTAAAGTACTATCCAAGGCTAATCGCCTTCGCAGCAGTATAGCGGGTAAAGCACCGCAGCGTGCTCCGCTCTCCAGTTCGTCAGGCGCTAAGCTCAAACCTGATGGCGAAGCTAGAACCGAAGCACTATTCAGTGCTGATCCCTTCTGCAGGGATAAAAGGATCAGGACATCGTCCTATGTGCGATCCAAAAGAGCCTCTGTGCTGGATTGTTTAGGCCCAAGCGGGTCTAATTTGCGGGAATTGTTGACAAATAAACAAACCTCTTCCTCCTGTTGTCAACAAGTGGGTTGTCAGTTGGTGACACTCCACTCGGTCCATTGCCGGCTGGGACCAATCCCCACCACTCCTCCAGGACGACGATTAGTTTTGATCGACTATCGGTACAGGCCCCGGTGAAATATCATAAAAGGAGCATCTCGCGAGATCTACCCTCTGCATCCGTCAACATGACCGGAAGAGGACGAGAGTTATGCAGGTGAAGACAAGCGTCCAACGACACTCCCTACAGCTCCCCAGATCCAGATTACAGCCCAGGCTTAGGCGAAGTCTTGGTGCATGAAGAAGGTGTTTTCCGAAACACCAGATCTAGGGTGGCGATACCCTATAATTATGAACAGCCTTCCTCCTCAACGGCCCTAGCCTCGCCGGAGCCCAGGAGATCATCCAACCATCGGATGAAGAAGATGAAGACAGTGGGTACGCCTCTTCGACGACAGTCAGTTCAGTGCGAACAGACAGAGCATCAGCCAACATGGCTGATAATGTTAACGACGACCTCCGTCGGCGTTTAGAAGCTCAGGAGCAAACTTCTAAAACCCAGCAAGAAGCTCTGGACAACATTCAACAGATGCTCGCTCAACTCCTCAGTAACCGGAATAACAATGATGCCGGGAGCAATCACGACGAGGAAGAACATCTTAGCAATGATCAGCCAAAGACGGAGAGATCCAAGGAGGGTTCTTCTTTAGACGCTGAAGTCCTTAAAGGCCTCCAAGCTCAAATTGCGTCCCTAGCTCAGAGGGATGAATTAAAGAAAGTAGGGGCAGTCCGTCCTTACCCATTGGAGTGAGATTCGGTGCCATATCCACCGAAGTTCAAACCACCAACGTTGCATACGTATGATGGTAAGAGTTCACCAAATCAGCACATTTACTACTTCCGGTCTCAGACTGGTAATGTTATAAGCAACGACGCCGTTATGGTTAGGCTGTTCATTGGCACCTTAAAGGGGGTGGCATTTGACTGGTTCCGAAGTCTCCTCCCGGGCTCTATCTGAAAATCACCTAGAGGGGGGGTGAATAGGTGATAAAGCTAATCAATGCACAATTTAAAAATATGATGCAACAATCGCCCAAAATAAGACTAAGAGCCGAATGCCCCGCAAAGGGTTCTGAACTCCTTCCTCGTGATTCCTCTTGAAATGAGTTGGAGGTGCACAATGCAATCTTGTTGTATGAGACTGTGATTGACAAGATGAATGAAAATAAGTGAATATTGCAATGATGATTGAGAGCAAGTGAAAGTAGCAATGAAAGTAAGCAAGAATCAAGAGCAAGTAGATCAAACTCAAACACCAAGAATTGTTATCTAGGTTCGAGCACCCAGCTCTACTTCCCCGCCTTCCCCAGAAGGATTCCAACTACTTCCACTATCACAAAGATGTCACAAATACACCGGAGCACCCAACTCCACAATCTCATGTACAAGCAATCTCTTAGTAGTCAAAAGACCACAAACTCTCTCTTGCAAATTCTCTTCCCTTACAAAGGTCCTTAGAGAACAATGAGTAGGAATGAAGCTCTTGTTTGTAAGTGGAGAAAGAAAATGAAATCAGAGAGTATTTGAAAACACTTCAGAAAATGAGAGAGAATTTCAGCACAAAAACCAAGAAACAAAACTCTTTTGAATGCCTTAAACTTTTGAAACTTATGCAAATTTTTCTTGTAAAGAACCTCTCCCTAAACACCCCTATTTATAGGAGAGGGCTAGGGATTAAAGATAAAATCCACTTAAGGCCAATTAGGAAGTATTAGGTTTAGTAAATATCAATTAAGCCCTTTTTAGAGAGAAAAAGACAAAAATAAAACTCTTTCAGAAAATAGCCGTTACTGTTCAAACGGCTCTTTCGGTCGACCGGTCGGTCGACCGAAGTTCAAAAATAAGAGCCGTTGCCGGCTCTCGGTCGACCGCCCGGTCGACCGAAGAATACAGAGAGGGCGAATGACTTACAGTCAGGCAGACTTCGGTCGACCGCCCGGTCGACCGTGAAACGTGCACACGGATACGCACTGCTGCCAGAATCTCGGTCGCCTGGGACGGTCGACCGGATAGACTTGACACAGGGACGGTCGACTGGGCGGTCGACCGGCTCAGGTCAAAAGTCAAAAACAAAACATATTTTTGAAGGGGTTTTGAAATCTAACAACATAGTCTTGATTTGAAACAAGTCTAATACCCAAAATTGATCTTATAAATGAAAGGCTTTAATTTAAAATAATTTTTACATATTTATGGGAAATATTTTTGGAAATAAGATGTGCGCAAAAACGTGTGTGATAGAGCTTCAAACCTATTCACTATTCTTTAACAAAACTATAAAACTAAAAACAATCCTAATGAAGTCTTCTTGAGCAATCTTCAAGTCTTGAGCCATGCAATGCCTTGCTAGAGCCTTTTCTTCTAAATTCCTTCCTTGATGTGCAAAAAGCCTTCTTTACTTCATGAACCTAGAATTTCTTGCAATAGCTAAGCAATGGCCTCCAAATTATGGTACAAACCTGAAACTTATCTTAACAAACTAATTAGTACCCTATAGCTCCTATTTGGTTTGTTATCATCAAAACTCTAAACAAATGGAGAGTGTAACCTTATGGGCCAACAATCTCTCCTTTTTGATGATGACAAAACAAATAGGCTATAAAAAATATAGGGGAGGAGTAAGCTCCCCCTCAAATTATGCTATCATAAAAAATGTAAGGTGCAAGCAAAAAACCATCAAACAAAAACCATATGATTAAAAATCATGAAATATGCTTGCAAAACACTTCAACTTAAAAATAAGAATTCAAATTCATAAAAACAAGAATTCATAAAACTCATCAAAAATATATATAAACTCATATGGAACCAAAACCATATGAACTCATATTTCCATTATATCCATATAAACTTATTCTCCCCCTTTTTGTCATACATCAAAAAGGGTTAAGAAAATATTTTTATTCAATAACACAAACATTAAGTTCACCACAAATAAAAGAAAATCTAGCAAAATCAAGTGGTTTAGTGAAAATATCGGCAAGTTGCAAATCCGTAAAAACATAGTCAATATCTATATCTCCTTTCTCAAAATGATCTCTAAGAAAGTGATATCTAATATCAATGTGCTTAGTCTTACTATGTTGATTTGCATTCTTTGTCATATGTATAGTACTAGTATTATCACAATATATTTTTATATGGTCAAAATGCAAATCATAATCAAGGAGAGTATGTTTCATCCAAAGGACTTGTGCACAACAAGCCCCTGCGGCAACATACTCCGCCTCGGCGGTTGAGAGAGCTACGGAATTTTGTTTCCTAGAGGACCATGACACAAGACAATTACCAAGAAATTGACATGTCCCACTAGTACTCTTTCTATCTACTCTACAACCCGCATAGTCGGCATCCGAATAACTCGTCATTGAGAAATCTCCGATTTTCGGATACCATAGACCCATTCCAATTGTGCCCTTAATATAACGAATAATGCGTTTTACCGCAATAAGATGGGACTCTTTAGGACACGATTGAAATCTAGCACAAAGACACACACTAAACATGATGTCCGGCCTACTTGCCGTCAAATACAAAAGACTACCTATCATGACAATTTAATATCAACATTTTTACCTTGGTCATCCTTATCAAGCTTGGTTGTAGTTGCCATGGGAGTGTTGCAAACCTTTGAGTCTTCAAGCCCAAACTTCTTTACGAGTTCCTTTGCATATTTGGCTTGACATATAAAGTTCCCATCTTGCAATTGCTTGATTTGGAGTCCAAGAAAGAAATTAAGCTCACCCATTGAAGACATTTCAAATTCACATTGCATAACCTTTTCAAATTTCTTGCATAAAAACTCATTAGTAGAACCAAAAATTATATCATCAACATAAATTTGCACAATTAAAAAGTCATTATCAACATGCTTAGTGAATAGAGTTGTGTCTACTTTGCCTTTAACAAAATCATTTGAAATGAGAAAACTAGAAAGCCTTTCATACCAAGCTCTTGGAGCTTGTTTCAATCCATACAAAGCTTTATCAAATTTAAAAATAAAATTAGGATGAACATGATCAATAAAACCGGGAGGTTGTTCAACATAAACTTCTTCATTTATAAAACCATTCAAAAATGCACTTTTCACATCCATTTGAAAAAGTTTAAAATTTTTGAAAGATGCAAAAGCTAGTGTTATCCGTATGGCTTCAAGCCGTGCTACGGGTGCAAAGGTCTCCTCAAAGTCAATTCCCTCAACTTGAGTGTAACCTTGGGCCACTAACCTAGCTTTATTCCTAATCACATTCCCGGACTCATCCATCTTATTCCTAAAGATCCACTTAGTACCAATTATTGGTCTATCGTGGGGCCTAGGAATAAGGTGCCAAACTTGGTTGCGCTCAAATTGATTGAGTTCCTCTTGCATGGCTAGCAACCAATATGAGTCCGCCTCGGCTTCGAGGATGCTATTGGGTTCAAAATGAGAAATGAAAGCAAAGTTACCACATAGGTCATGGAGTTTGGAGCGAGTTGTTACCCCTTTAGATGCATCACCTAAGATGAGCTCCTTGGGATGATTTGTAGCGTATCTCCAAGCTTTAGGAAGCGGTAGAGAGCTTTCCTCTTTATCCTCTTGAACATCACCAATTGATTCCAGCTTTTCTTCTTGAGCGGGTGAGTCCTTCAAGGATAGTCTCTCCGTGTTATCACCTAATGGTTCAATCTCTACAACATTCTCAACAAACACATTAGATTCTTCAAATTTAACATGCATGGATTCTTCAATGGTAAGTGAAGATCTATTGAATACTCTATAAGCTTTACTAGTTGTAGAATATCCAACAAAGATTGCTTCATAAGCCTTAGCATCAAATTTACCCAAGTTATCTTTAGTGTTCAAAACAAAACACTTGCATCCAAAAACTTTGAAATATGCAACATTAGGTTTTCTAGAATGATACATTTCAAAAGATGTTTTGGAAGAATTTTTACATAAATAAATACGATTTGATATATAGCATGCGGTGTTTACGGCCTCGGCCCATAGATATTGAGGGAGGTCATACTCACTTATCATTGTCCTAGCCATCTCTTGAAGTGTTCTATTTTTCCTTTCTACAACTCCATTTTGTTGTGGAGTCCTACGACAAGACATTTCATGCTTGATTCCCTTTTCATCACAATAAGTCGTGAAGAGTTGGTTAACAAACTCACCACCTCTATCACTCCTTATTTTCAAAATCGAAAAACCTTTTTCTTTTTCAACTATTTTCCGAAAAATCTTGAAATGAGAAAAAGTTTGATCTTTGTGTTCCAAAAAGAAAACCAAGTGAAACGGGAAAAATCATCAACTAAAACATATGCATATCTACTACCATTTAAACTCTTAGTTTTAGTAGGTCCAAAAAGATCTATATGAATTAATTCTAAAGGTCTAGTTGATATGATATCCTTGATTGGTTTGAAGGAAGACTTGGTTTGTTTCCCAAGTTGGCACGCACCACAAATGCGGTCTTTCTCAAACTTCAAGCAATGAATACCCTTCACCAATTCCTTAGAATTAATCCTAGAAAGATGGTCAAAAGATGCATGTCCTAATCTTCTATGCCAAAGCCAAGAATTTTCATCAAAAGAATTTAAGCATTTAGTAGAACATTCCACATTAAGCATGTCAATGATATAAACATTATCATCACGAAAACCGACGAGAATACAATCATTGGTTTTAACATCAAAGATTTTACAAGAAGAATCATCAAAAACAACCTTAAGTCCACGGTCACAAAATTGACTAATGCTAAGCAAATTATGCTTCAAACCATCAACAAGTACAACATTTTCTATAATGGGAGATGCACCAATTTGAATGTTACCTATACCGATGATGGTGCCTTTGGAGTCATCCCCGAAGGTGACGGAGCCACCTTCCACGTACCTTGATAGGGTTGTAAAGTTATTGATGTCCCATGTCATGTGTCTTGAACAACCACTATCAAGGTACCACCGCTCCCTACGTCTTGGAGCCTTGGTGTGTACCTACATCAAATAATTTAGGACTTGATTTTGGTACCCACATTTTCTTGGGTCCTAAAGAGTTAGTTTCATGAACCCAAACAAGATTATTTGATCTATTTACTTGGTCATAACAAAATTTAGCCAAATGTCCATTTTTACCACAATATGTGCATCTATACACTCTACCATATTTAAAAGCATAGTGAGTGTGAGACTTGTGAGCATGTGTGGATTTAGCATGGGTGTGGTGTGTAGTATGAGCATGTGGAGTCTTAACATGTGAATCTTTAGCATGAGAGGTGTGCTTTTTAGAAAACATTTCTTCAAGTTTCTTAGTGTTAAAAGCACAATCCTTCAATACTTTTTCAAAATCAACAATTTTAGTTTTTAAAGAAGAAATTTCTTTTTCCTCAATTTTAGGAAATTTTGCTTTGCAAGCAACCTTGTAAGCACTAAATTCATTTTGAGTAAGAATGAGAGTTGAAGAAATTTCATCTTTTTCTTTAGAAATAATAGCAAGTTGATTCTTAAGAAAAGAAACTTCCTTTTTCAATTTTGAGCATTCAATCTTTTTATTATCATATGTTTCTGAAAGTTCAACAAAAGCATGCACAAGAACTTCTTTACTTAATTCATCATCTTCTTCATCAAGAGGTTGAGGGGTTACCTTTGGTGTGTTTGCCATGAAACACATATTCGCTATATCCGCCTCTTCCTCGGACTCGCTTTCCGAATCCCAAGTTGCCTTGTACGCTTTCTTTTCTTCCGGTTTCTTTGGCTTGAAGGAGGAGGTCATCTTCTTCTTGAACTCCGGGCAATCAGCCATGATATGTCCGGGTTTTCGACAATTGTAGCATATAATTCTTCTCTCCTTTTTGCCTTCAAATTTCCTTCGGAAGTTGAGCTTGTTCTTCCGGTACATTCTCTTCACATTGCGAACAAGTAGTGATAGCTCCTCATCTTCTTCATCGTTTTCAAGAGTGGATGAAGACTTGAAGGCTATGGATTTCTTCTTTAGTGGAGCGGCCTCTTCTCTTGCTTTCTTTTCCATCTCATGGGTTTTTAAGTTCCCAATGAGACTAATGAGGTCCATCTCATCCTTGTCGTTCAACTCTTTCAAGGTGGTGGCCTTTATCTCCCAAGATGAAGGAAGAGCCCGAATTACTTTTCGCACCTTTTGATCATTTGAGATATCATCACCTAAAGAAGAAAGAGCATTGGTGATTTTAGTAAATCTAGTAATCATACAATCAATAGATTCTTCATCAATCATTTTAAAGGATTCATATTGGGACCTTAAGAGATCTATCTTAGCTCTCTTAACTTGTGAAGTCCCCTCGTGTGTGACCAACAAATGTTGCCAAATCTCATAGGCGGATTGGCAATGAATTACCCGTGTAAGGTCATCCTCATTCAAGGTGGTTAAGAGGGAATTTTGGGCCTTGGAGTTAGCCTCATATTCTCTAAAGGTGAAGTCGGTCCATGTGCTCTCATCACTATCGGGTGCAACATAGGGTTTGATTAAAGATTTAGCTACTAAGCTACCTAAAGATTGCAAGAAAATAGTCATCCTAACCTTCCAAATAGGGAAATTGAGTCCATCAAATTTAGGAGGGGTTTTGATGTTATCGGCCATGTTTACTAGTGAATGAATGATGGAATGAAAATGTTGATTAGCAAATTTTAAGGATCTCTCTAAGGATGTTAAGCCAAACCTAGAGTCCAAGCTCTGATACCAATTAAAAATCACCTAGAGGGGGGGTGAATAGGTGATAAAGCTAATCAATGCACAATTTAAAAATATGATGCAACAATCGCCCAAAACAAGACTAAGAGCCGAATGCCCCGCAAAGGGTTCTGAACTCCTTCCTCGTGATTCCTCTTGAAATGAGTTGAAGGTGCACAATGCAATCTTATTGTATGAGACTGTGATTGACAAGATGAATGAAAACAAGTGAATATTGCAATGATGATTGAGAGCAAGTGAAAGTAGCAATGAAAGTAAGCAAGAATCAAGAGCAAGTAGATCAAACGCAAACACCAAGAATTGTTATCGAGGTTCGAGCACCCAGCTCTACTTCCCCGCCTTCCCCAGAAGGATTCCAACTACTTCCACTATCACAAAGATGTCACAAATACACCGGAGTACCCAACTCCACAATCTCAAGTACAAGCAATCTCTTAGTAGTCAAAAGACCACAAACTCTCTCTTGCAAAATTCTCTTCCCTTACAAAGGTCCTTAGAGAACAATGAGTAGGAATGAAGCTCTTGTTTGTAAGTGGAGAAAGAAAATGAAATCAGAGAGTATTTGAAAACACTTCAGAAAATGAGAGAGAATTTCAGCACAAAAACCAAGAAACAAAACTCTTTTGAATGCCTTAAACTTTTGAAACTTATGCAAATTTTTCTTGTAAAGAACCTCTCCCTAAACACCCCTATTTATAGGAGAGGGTTAGGGATTAAAGATAAAATTCACTTAAGGCCAATTAGGAAGTATTAGGTTTAGTAAATATCAATTAAGCCCTTTTTAGAGAGAAAAAGACAAAAATAAAACTCTTTCAGAAAATAGTCGTTACTGTTCAAACGGCTCTTTCGGTCGACCGAAGTTCAAAAATAAGAGCCGTTGCCGGCTCTCGATCGACCGCCCGGTCGGCCGAAGAATACAGAGAGGGCGAATGACTTACAGTCAGGCAGACTTCGGTCGACCGCCCGGTCGATCGTGAAACGTGCACACGGATACGCACTGCTGCCAGAATCTCGATCGCCTGGGACGGTCGACCGAATAGACCTGACACAGGGACGGTCGACCGGGCGGTCGACCGCCTCAGGTCAAAAGTCAAAAACAAAACATATTTTTGAAGGGGTTTTGAAATCTAACAACATAGTCTTGATTTGAAACAAGTCTAATACCCAAAATTGAGCTTATAAACGAAAGGCTTTAATTTAAAATAATTTTTACATATTTATGGGAAATAATTTTGGAAATAAGATGTGCGCAAAAACGTGTGTGATAGAGCTTCAAACCTATTCACTATTCTTTAACAAAACTATAAAACTAAAAACAATCCTAATGAAGTCTTCTTGAGCAATCTTCAAGTTTTGAGCCATGCAATGCCTTACTTGAGCCTTTTCTTCTAAATTCCTTCCTTGATGTGCAAAAAGCCTTCTTTACTTCATGAACCTAGAATTTCTTGCAATAGCTAAGCAATGGCCTCCAAATTATGGTACAAACCTGAAACTTATCTTAACAAACTAATTAGTACCATATAGCTCCTATTTGGTTTGTTATCATCAAAACTCTAAACAAATGGAGAGTGTAACCTTATGGGCCAACACTATCAATTCCTGGATCGACCTGGAACCCGATTCCTCTCTCGTTTCTATGAGGACGATACCGAGGTAACCATAGACAAGCTCCTCTCCACCGTGCAGAAAAAGGGTGAATCTGTCCGTGACTACATTGAACGGTTCAGAAACTTGTCTTTGATGTGCCCAGCAGGGATGTCATTACCCATGCTCTTACAGACATGCAAGCACAACTTCTTGGACCAGGTAGAAGTTCGCATGGGGGCTGTCAAAACCCATACCTGGAAAGAATTGGTCGAACAAGCTGAGATAGCCGAAAAGTCGGCTTAAAAGTTCGAACCCTCTACCCCCAAAGGCAAATGGGGTATGAACAACAAATGACGTAGCGACATGGCGCAGTCCTCTCAAGCCAAAGGGAAGGAGACTATGTCCGTTGAATTGTTCGGGGATGTGCAGTCAAAAGCCAAGAAGAGCGGCTTCAATAATCAGGAGTCTAAGTTTCCTCCAAAACAGTACTCCATCAGAGATGATCAGGTGGTCACGATTTTCCATTTGCTCCACAAAGGGAATAAAATGAAGCCGCCAGATGCTCGGCATCCCAATGAGATAGGACGCACAAACGACCCCAAATACTGTCTCTATCACAGGATGATTCACCATCCTACCGACAAGTGCTATGTCCTCAAAGATAGAATTCAAGCCTTGGTCGACGCCGGAGTCCTGACACTGAAGTCAGAGCAGAAGAAAGTCACTGCCAATATGGTGACCCTCGAGTTCGGCAAAACTCCAAAGGTCACAGTTCCTGACGGGACTTATTCAGTCCCTGCGCCACGGTTAAAAGTCAAACATCCTTCAGCTAAAACTCAAGATAATAAGGGTCTTATTCCCTATTATTGGAGACAGGGGAAGTCATGTGGATACACCCAGACCTCGTTCAAGACGAACAGTGGGATTCAAAGAGGCCCAAGTCAAAGGGTAAACCTTGCAATGTCATCTCCATCCTGCCAGATGACGGCAATCTTACGTCAGCTTCCCTCAGTGATTCAGAAGGGGAAAGGCAAGTTTGCACAACGCAGGTCGATGTACCTCAGTCGACGGGTACTCGATTCAGAAAATCATACTTAAAACAGTATGAGAAAGCTACTGACGAGACACAACAACAAACAACGTCAGTACAAATGCCAGCACCCACTCCAATTCCAACCAAGGGAAAAGAGAAGCCTGAAGAGGTCCGGTTCGACCATGTCCTGAAGAAGCCTTCAGGCCCAGGGCTCGACATGCCCTTTCGTTTTGACATATTGGCCCAGCTGGCTAATATCCCAGCTCGTATTACCATACACGAGCTCCTTCGTCTCTCAAAAGAGACAAGAGAAGCACTTAGGGATGCCCTGGCTAATTCAGAATCATTCCTGACCTATATGCCAGAAACCTCTAAAGATGACGCTCAGCCTTCTTACCCGGAATGTCATCACACACAATCAAAGGTGCCCGCCATTACATTCACGGCGGAAGATATGCTTCTCAAAGACAACAAGCACGATCGACCTCTGTACTACACCGGATATATCGGTTCAACGTGCATTGAAAGAGTACAAGTCGATCCGGGGTCTGCACTTAGCATCATCCCCAAAAGGCTTCTTTACTTCCTCGGCATACCGCTGTATAGGTTGTCCGCAACCACAACTACAATATACGGTTTCAACGCCGGGAGCAGTCATCCACTCGGAAAAATCCGACTCCGTTGCAGAATCGGGAGCCTGAAGTCAGAAGTGACATGCTATGTCATTGACGCTGACACGTCATATAACCTGCTGCTAGGACGACCATGGATCCATGCCAACTAGATCGTTCCCTCTACTCTGCACCAATGCTTCAAATATGTTGAAGATGACGCGACAGTACGAACTGTCTTTGCTGAAAAGCAACCATTTAAGGGGGTGAAAAATTACTTCACTGACGCTCTCCTGTATCAAGAGGCCGGTGGAACATCTAAAAAACCATTGCCGGACGACGATGAAAGTGGCAACGAGGCGGATTCAGAATCCGAAGCGGGCATGCCGGCCATTCTTATTGGTGAACCAATTATAGCATGTCTCAATAATCCCCTATGTAATACTCCTTCAGAGGATGAAGGTGAATGGGTAATTAATAATAATATTTCTTTTGATTATCCTGTGAGTGTTGGGCTATTTGAATCCATTACGGATAGCTCTCTGCACATGCCTTTATATAAGCCAAGTGCGTCCAATACGCCCATGGAATTCGCAGAAGGAGCTGTTTTGGTGATCCCGCCATCTAAAGAATGTCAGTTACCGATAATCTTTGGTAGAACCCAACCACGGGGACCCACAGCCGCAGATTCAGGTTCAGACTCAGACACTCCACAATTCTTTCATTACGCGCGGCCAGCGCGCCATATTATGAAAAAAAATGGGATATGACCTACAGCATGGAGAAGGCCTGAATTTTGGAAAAGGAAGGCGGAGCTTGCTGCGTAACTTTGTGCCAAAAGGGAAGCCTGCAAATTACTATGATAGCACACGCAGGGGGTTGGGATACGTTACACCCACATCGTCAGCAACGGTTCAATTCACAGATGATGAACCAATTCCATCACATTCAGCCTCATCCTCCGAGTGGGACTCAGACGTCAGTGTGGGAATGATGTTCGAGAGCCTCACCGTTAATATGACCTCAAGCAGTCAATTGGAGCCCGCGGAAGCTACTGATGAGGAACCATGGGCCCAGCAATTAGACCTCCAATGGGAAAAGCGATTCGAATTGCGCGAACTACCTACTGAAGACAAGGTGATGTAGGTTAACTTGGGTAGTCAAGATTACCCTAAACCCATCTTTATAAGTGAAAGCCTATCACTTACAGAAAAGGAAGAATTGATAATACTCGTAAAGGAGTATATAGACGTCTTCGCATGGAGCTACGAAGACATGCCCGGACTTGATCCACAAGTAGCCGTGCACCGTCTAAATATTAAGCCCGACGTCAAGCCAGTCAAGCAGCAACAACGTCGGTTTCGCCCGAACATCATGGAAGCTATTGAAGCCGAAGTTCACAAGCTCATTGCATGTGGCTTCATCCGGGAGGAACAACATCCAGATTGGGTAGCTAACATCGTCCCCGTCCTCAAGAAGAATGGGAAAATACGGATCTGCATCGACTACCGTGATCTCAATACGGCCTGTCCTAAAGACGAATTCCCGCTACCCATCACTGATGTCATGATCGACAACACATGTGGATTCGAAAGGATGTCTTTCATGGACGGCTTTTCAGGGTACAATCAGATTAAAATGTATCCCGACGATGAGAAGCATACTGCGTTCCGAACACCCTTGGGGGTATACTGCTATACCGTAATGCCCTTCGGACTGAAGAACGCAGGAGCAACTATCAGCGGGCAATGAGTACAATCTTCCGCGATCATCTCCGAAAAACGGTAGAATGCTATGTCGACGACATTGCTGTCAAAAGCCGCAGCAAGGATGAACATCTCCGCGATTTGAGAACGATGTTCAACATAATGCGGACTCATCGGCTGAAAATGAATCCGACAAAATACTTCTTGGGAGTGTCAAGTGGCAAGTTCCTTGGGTTTATTGTTACATCAAAAGGAATTCATCTTGACCCAGACAAGGTCAAAGCTATTCAGAGCATGCATCCACCAAGGAATCTCAAAGAACTTAGAGGCTTGCAAGGTAGACTGGCTTATATCAGAAGATTCATCGCAAATCTCTCAGGCCGCTGTCAACAGTTCACCCGACTCATGAAAAAGGTGCTTCCTTCGTATGGGATCAAGCTTGTCAGGAAGCTTATGAAGACATCAAGAGGTATCTCACAAAACTCCAGTCTTAGTGGCCCCCACATCAGGGAAATCATTCTTGCTTTATGTGAAAGCTATGGACCATTCTCTTGGTGCCCTCCTCGCTCAAAAAGACGACAGTGGTCACGAGCAAGCCATTTATTATCTAAGCAGGACTCTGATAGGGGCAGAATCTCGCTATAATCCTATCGAGAAAGAGCGTTTAGCTCTCGTCTTTGCCGTTCAGAAGACGCGACATTATTTGGTCGGCCAAACCATACATGTCATCTCCAGAGTGAACCCATTGCGTCTTCTCATGACAAAGCCAGGATCACTGAATTCAAGATTGGCTAAATGGGCACTTCTTCTGTCTCAATACGACATGATCTTTACCCCTCAGAAGGCGGTTAAAGGTCAGGCCCTTGCAGAGTTTTGGCTGCCCATCCAGTTCCGGAACATTCAAAACTTCACGAAGATATTCCAGATGAAGTCTTCGACACCAATGTAACCTCAGAGGAGGAAGTGTGGCAGATGTTCTTCGATGGAGCATCACGAATAGGTCCTAAGGGCAGGATCATCGCCGGCGTGGGGGTTGTGTTTATCTCTCCACAAAATCACGTCCTTCCCAGAGTATTTTCTCTGACAGAGTCATGCTCCAACAATGTAGCAGAATATAATGCTTTGCTCATTGGTCTTCAGCTCGCCCATGGAATGGGGGTACGCTACCTCGAAGCCTACGACGATTCAAAACTGATTATCAATCAGGTTAAGGGCGAATATGAGGTCCGCCACGAAGATTTGGTACCTTATTACCATACAGCCATCGAATTGGCTAATCTATTTGAAGGCTTCTACATCGGCACGTGTCTCGATCTCAGAATACCAAGGCGGACGCCCTTGATGCATTAGCAACAACACTAGCCTTGCCAGCCGACACCGAGTATCACCTCACAGTCGCAACTCGACATCTTGTATGCTCTAAGCATATGCTAAGAACCCGAGAAGTCTATAACGTCTCTACAGATCTTGAGCCGAGAGATTGGCGATTTCCTCTCATCGATTATGCCTTACATGGTCTGCTGCCAGACGATCCTAAAGAAGCGGCATCTATCAGACGAAGGTCTCTCCGTTTCTACTACGATCCAACTCTGAAGACGCTTTACCGTCGTTCATATGACGGTGTCCTCCTCCGTTGCCTTTCCAATTCAGAGGCACAGGAAGCGCTTCAAGAAGCGCACGATGGCACTTGCGGAGCCCATCAGCCAGGTCCGAAACTTAAAGATAGATTGCATAGGCTTGGATACTATTGGCCGACCATGATAGCCGATGCCATCCAATATGCACGAAGGTGTAAAGCATGTCAGATTCATGCGGACTTCATACACCAGCCCTCGGACTTGCTCCACCCGACTGTTGCTTCATGGCCATTTGAAGCATGGGGAATAGACGTCGTAGGGCCGATTAGCCCCTCTTCGACAAGAGGTCACCGGTTTATCCTGGCAATAACCGATTACTTTTCAAAGTGGGCAGAAGCTATACCATTGGCTGAAGTCAAAACCTCTAACGTGGTTAATTTCATCAAACACCATGTCATTCATCGATTTGGTGTCCCTAGGCGGATCATCCATGATAATGGTCCCCAATTCATAAGTCAGGTATTCTATCGATTCTGCGATAAATACCGAATTCAGAATGTGGCATCGACTGCCTATAACCCCGCCGCTAATGAATTGGCGGAAGCATTCAACAAAACAATCATCAAGTTACTCAAGAAGTTCGTCTCCTCGAATAAGCGAGATTGGGACGAAAAGCTTGGTGAATGTCTTTGGGCCTACAGGACCACGGTTCAAACACCGACAGGCAATACGCCTTTTTCCTTGGTATATGGGTGCGAAGCAGTCATCCCATTGGAAATTCAGATGCCGTCATTGTGAGTCGCTCTGACCACTAAGATCACATCAGAAGACAATGATCGATTGCGTCTTCAAGGGCTCGAAGCCCTAGATGAGAAACGGCTACAAGCTCAGCAACATATCGAGCTGTATCAAGCTCGAATTTCAAAAGCCTTCAATAAGAAGGTCAAACAAAGAGTCTTCCAGAAAGGAGATTTGGTTTTAGCCGTCAGACGACCGATGATTATGACGCACAAGACCAAAGGCAAATTTCAGCCTAAATGGGAAGGACCGTTTGTAATAGAAACAGTCTATTCAAACGGAGCATACCGCCTTATAACTCCAGATGGTGATTTACTCATGATGCCGATCAATGGCAAGTTCTTAAAGAAGTATTATCCTTGATTAAGGATCCTTCTCATGATCAAGTTAACACCACACCTCTGATCAAGACCTTTATGTCCAAAGTACACACAAAGAGAGCCTTTCTCTTCCTCAAAGCGAGATCACACAACCATAAACCAGTAGGAACCTGGCCGTACACTGGTTCTCTCAAAGGAAAATCGAGGTTACACATACGCTAACCAGATGATCCAATATCCTTAACGAGTAAGGATAGAGGAAAATGTTGGCCTTTAAGCCCAACATAAGTCCTCGACAACTTATCATGCTGAGGGGAATAGCATGGCCAGCCCAATTCAAACGGTAGTTGGTAAAGGCATATCAAACCTGTTGACAGCTGAGGATTTGCTAAAAATCCTAAGGGACCTGTTCCCATTTGATTCCCTCTCCAAAATCACTTACCAATTCTCATCCATAGAATGGTAAGACCACATATACATTTCGTTGTTACGTTAACATTAAACCTATGACAGCGATTCCCTCGTTTCTCCCTGTGAAAACGAGCTCTCCAAAATCATTTACCAATTCTCATCCATAGAATGGTAAGGCCACATATACATTTCGCTGTTACGTTAACATTAAACCTATGACAGTGATTCCCTCGTTTCTCCCCGTGAAAACGAGACTTTTCCCAAACTCCATTGCACCTTCGAGCTTGGTGGCGTCTCAACCAGTTATGTCATTGCGACCTCTGAACTGGCAGACAGCCAAGTCTCAATCTCGATGCTTATTGACATTTACAAAAGATAAGTATCACCAACCTTGAGCTTGATGGCGTCTCAATCGGTTATGTCATTGCGACCTCTGAACCAGCAGACAGCCAAGTCTCAATTTCGAGCTTGTTGACATTTACAAAAGACAAGTCTCAACCCCGAGCCCTGTTGACATTTACAAAAGACAGGTCTCAATACTTATTAACATTTACAAAAGATAAGTATCACCAGCCTTGAGCTCGGTGGCGTCTCAATCGGTTATGTCATTGCGACCTCTGAACCAGCAGACAGCCAAGTCTCAATTTCGAGCTTGTTGACATTTACAAAAGACAAGTCTCAACCTTGAGCCTGTTGACATTTACAAAAGACAGGTCTCGATGCTTATTGACATTTACAAAAGATAAGTATCACCAACCTTGAGCTTGGTGGCGTCTTAATCGGTTATGTCATTGCGACCTCTGAACCAGCAGACAGCCATGTCTCAATTTTGAGCTTGTTGACATTTACAAAAGACAAGTCTCAACCCCGAGCCCTGTTGACATTTACAAAAGACAGGTCTCGATACTTGTTGACATTTACAAAAGACAAGTATCACCAACCTTGAGCTTGGTGGCGTCTCAATCGGTTATGTCATTGTGACCTCTGAACCAGCAGACAGCCAAGTCTCAACCTTGAGCCTGTTGACATTTACAAAAGACAGGTTTCACCCATACTTGTTGATATTTACAAAAGACAAGTATTACCCTCTTAGTCCCATAAGGGCTAATACTGAGCTTGGTAACTTCTCAACCGGTTACGTCAATACGACCTCTGAACCGGCAGGTAGCCAAGTCTCATTATTCAATCCAACAAAGACTATGTTCTCAAATGGCTGCAATACAACATGAAAACGACAACTCAGCAAGGAGTCAAAACAAATTTTTTATTGATTCCAAAAAGAAGGGATACATGGAGGCATATATATTACGACCTACGGGCGTGCATCATAAGATCTGATCCGCTCCTCAAGGGAAGCCAGCCTCGTCCTCCTGTCATCAGCAGCCCGGACAAGCGCCTGCGACCTCAGCTCAGCCTCATTAAAGTTCGTCGCCGGGGCCAAACGAGCTTCGACCTCAACCAAGGTTGCCCTCTGAGCTAACTCCTGCCGCGAGAGTTCGTCACTCTGAGCCTTAAGCTGCTCAAGCCGCGCAGTCTCTTCAAGACGCACTGGTTCAGCCCTGGATAAGAGAAGATTTGCCTTCCTGATCATCTCCTTGGCCTTCCCAATTTTATCTTCAGCGTCAAGAAGAGCACTGGTGGAGGCATCAATGGCATTCCCAACCTCTACTTTCCTTGTCTCCAAGGATTTCAAATCAGAAGAAATAGCCTTAGCAACTTCCTGAGCAGCAAGACGGGCTTCATGCATTTGAGTGACAAGATGTGTAAGTTGCTCATTAACCGAAGACTCCAGGTCTGAGCGGCCAAGACGGCGCCATTCCTCCACGTCCCTCTCAAATTGATCCACCAGGAGTTCCAAGGCAGTGGCCTGGTTATACCCTTCAAGGTCCCGAATACTTTCAATACTGCAGGAGAGGACCACTTTTAAAGTTGAGAATGACATAGTCGAGCCTTTCAAGACCAGATCAATGCATCGCTTCAAGCCTTTATAAAAGCTATCGACTATGTCACCTATAAAATCATTTTCAATCTCGGCCACTTCTGGTAGACGGACAGCCTCAGAAAAATCCACCAGACTGGTTGACACTACTGTTGAAGGAACGGCGGGAACACCCGCTGCAGCAGCATGACAAGTCATCGGTGATCTCGACGGAGTCTTCATTGAAACCAGTGCACTAGCCACCGCTGAGGTAGGACTAGTGACTATCTCCTGAACAGCAGGCTCAACCACCAGCGTTGGGGAAGTAGGGCTTGTAATCACCCTCAGCTCTGCACGTGCCACAACTGACGGCGCCTCACTCGTTGATATAGTTGGGAGTGAGGACACTTCTGGCACTACCGCCCTTCAACCTCTGTTCCTTCGGTAAGCTCAGGCCGATATGGGGGTAGGTCACCATACAGCGCGTCCAACACAGCAGCCTCCGCCGCGGTCGAAGTACTCATGTCACCCCTTGACCCTTCGGGAAGATCCTCTGGTTCCCTTGAAGTTGACGCACCTTGAGGCGGAACACCTACAACAAAATTGTGTTTAGACAAGACATAATGAATAGTGAAAGCCAAAAGGCAGGAACAATACCAAAAGATGATGTCGCCTCAAACATCTTGGTAGCCGCATCAGTCTCCACGGGCTCCATTGGAAAGTCCTTTGCGGAGTCAACACGAATGGCCGGCCCGCTTTCGCTTGCCGAATCTTCCGTGGACCACCCAAAAGAGCTTGACGCTACAGGACTTCCTTTGAAAGTCCCAGTGCCCGAAGGACCAACGTCAGCTACATCACCTCCGGATTCTTCCGGGACGGCAAAATAGCCGGCCTCAGGACCCTCGTTGTAAGCGGATAGAGGATCATAGTGTTCCCCCTGTTCTCCGACGGCCTCAGCTCTCGGGCTCGTCACCGCCTTACCTCCTACATCACGAAGCAGATAATAAGCGGTCCGGAACACATAGAAGATATATTACAAAGACGAAGCTGATCTTACCTAAGTCCGGAGTAACTTCACCAGTAACCGGTCCAGCAACCGACGGTTCAACTACTAATGGGGCAGCCGGAGGAAACGTTGCAGAGGGTTCACCCTCTACGACAACCGTAGGAGCTTGGCGACGGGGCTTCTTCATCAACTGTTTCCTACGGGACCCACCTGTCCGTTTGCGCTTGAGAGGGACATCAGAACCTTCCTCCTCCATTTCTTCTACATGTCTTGGGGGAACTGTCCCCATCACGCCGGAACCAGCTGCAAAAGTCTCGACACCTGTCTCCGCCTCAAAGCGAGGACTTTCTACATCCGAGGCTTCGCTGTCATCCACAGCAACGAATTCTTCCATGCCTGGGACGCGAACCCTCTTACCTTCCCTTTTCTCAGAGACCTTTCGCTTCAGCCGCTGAGAAATTAACTTCACACCAGAGCTGTTGGCATTGAATCCAAGAGGTGTGGAGTTGGAAGTTGCATACCATTGGCAGAAGCTCAGGGTCATTAGAAGATTGGGAGTCCTCAACGGCGTACGCAGCCGCGCCCCAGTACAGCCCGCAATGAAGAATTGCCAAGCACGGGCCCCATCAATAAGGCTCCCTATGAAAGCCAGATTGAGATTTGGGTTGCCCACTGATTGGTAGTGAAAAGTGCACTTTTATCATTACATTTACCATCACATTTTCATATTTATTCATATAATTATGCACATTTACTAATATTTTGTTATTTATTGTGTGCAGGCCTTGAGTAAATAAAAATAAAAGAATAAAGCCTTGAAAGAAGCCCAAAAGCCCATGTCCAAGCCCAAGTGAAAAATTGCAATTATCAAATGTCAAAGTTGCAATTACCAATTGCAAGAATTGCAAATATTAAAAGAAGAGTAAAGGGATGGACTTCTATTAAATCCTAAATGCTTGCAGGATGAGGATAAAAAGAGTGCAAGAGATGAAATTCGTTTAAAAGATATGGGAAGATTTGAGATCTAGGGTAACTTGCTTCCCAAGTTATCTCGAAATCCCAAGATGAAGAGTCAGGATGCAACTTCCAGAAAGAAACGCCCAGATGGACGGACCAGGAGAGGCCACGCGCCAAAGCGCGTGGCCAGCCGCCATAACTTGGCCGCGGAAACGCGGCCCAAGCCGCGTTTCCGCGGCAATCCTGATAAGCCCGGGTGTAATACCCCGTTTCCGGAATACGTACTTAGTTGCGTATTCAGCTTTTCGATCGTATTTTTCGATTTACTTTCTGTATTTGACCGATTTCAACTTCAAATATCATTTTCCAATATATTAGATTTTATATGATTTTCTGGATTTTTCTTTAATTAAAATAAATTTCTTCAAAACCGGTGTCGACCAGTGTCGCTGATCGATTCCTAGAATTTTAATTCTCAAACAGTTAGGAATTTCTAGATGGTCCTTTAGGCTTTATTTCTTAGAATCATATTCCCTACTTAAATACTTTTTCTAAGAATTTTATGAATTTATGATAATTCCAACGGAGTCGGTAGTTAACTGATTCCGGGATTTTTAGTTTTAAAACTATAAAGTATTTCTTAAAAAGGATTTCACTATTAGTCTTCAAATCTTATTCTTGATTTTTGGTAAAATTTTCGGGTCATTCCGAAATACTTGAATTTCGGACATTTTTTCAATAATCCCAAAATTCCACAATTTCCACCTCATTTCCCACTCACTTCCCCATCTAATCCCACTCACTCTCTCTCTCTCCCACAGCCGGCCAAGTGGCCAGGTGAGGGACACCTCACCCCCTCCCTTTTTGCAAGAAAACCCCTCCCTTCCACCTTAATTCCACCCTCTTTACAAAATCCCCATCTTATATATATCTTTTCATTTGCAATTTACCCTTTTTCTCCTTCACTTCAAGCAAAAGAGAAAACTCTCTCCCAAACCCTCTTCTTCCCAACCTAGACCCTAGCTCCAAGAACACCCCCAAGCTCTTCACCTCCAGCTCAAGCTACTACTTTGGAGCTTGGATCGTAGCTCTCTTCGTCGTCAAGGATCGCTTGGGAGCTATTCGTCAACCACACTCTTCCCGGACTCGTAGAGCCTCAATCAAACGGTTCCAAGTGAGTATTTCACTCACCAAGACTTGAATTAGCCCTAGAACACTTGTATCTACACCTCTTGTACACCTAGGTCACCAAAAACCATGAATGGAACCATCAAACACAATTTCCAGAAAATCTGTTCTGTCACTGTTTTTCCCACGATTAGTCGACTTAACCTAGGAGCTAGTCGACTAGAACACTTAGTTGAAACTTAGTTTTCTGGAAAACACAGTATTAGTCGACTTACCCCAAATATCAGTCGACTAATCTTTTCTGGACATAAATCTCAACTCTCTGGAAATCCCTATTAGTCGACTCCTGAATCCTCCTAGTCGACTAATCCTCCCTGGACCAGAAATCCAACTTTCTGTATCAACAGACTTAGTCGACTTAAGTATCTGTTAGTCGACTGGAGACCCCTATTAGTCGACTAACCCTTACCCCTAGTCGACTAATTCTGACTGTGTGTCATAATTAATTTCTGTTCTGAATTTGGTTCTTATGCTTGTTACATGTATGTTATATCTTGCTTGTTCATGATTCGATACTGGCACTACATGACCTATTACTGCATGGATGTATCTCTTGTTACCTCATGACTTATTATTGCATATTCTCGTTTCATGACATGTTAAATAGTAAATATCACCACTTATCATGCCATCTCTTAAAACTAAGCATGATACACTTGACTTTTACATAAAAAGCACTAACTTACATATGGGTCGGGGGAAGCCTGCGGATATCGATACGTGTTCGTGTTTACAGTGGTATTAGGTATATTGTACAATCATATTCCGGTCTTACCTGAGAGCCTCCAGGGGACCGAGGGGAGTGCTTGCTCCCTATTCCTGAATACTGTCATGACTAAGGGCATACATAAGACCCTCCTGAATAGCCTAGCGGCTGGCTTCCGTCACCAAGCAACGGAACAATCCTGGACCGTTATCCCGGGCATGTACGGGGTCCACTGTAAACATAGTTCGTCGATACCCCGCTGTTTCCAATAACAACCTTGTATTACTAGGATATGGATCTATGTGCGCTGGGACGCTGGGTCACATAGCTAGATATCACAGTAAAGCAAGTAATGATAATAATAGACTATAACTATGCATTCATTTCATTCTGACTTCAGTTCTATGTGTTTTCCCTACTTGTTGATTTCTATTTATGATACTGTTCCAGTTTTCCTTATTCATGTATCTTAGCCACTTGGCTGAACTTTGTTATCGTTATCTGTCTTGATCCCTTGGATTTGCACATTCAGATTCCGAGGCCTGGGCCGAAGTGGAGCCATCCACCGAAGATCAGGCTTTCTTTAGTGAGCAGGCAGATTAGCTCCGGTCCTCGTGCCAGATTCTCTCCTTTTGTCTCACGGGATCTCCATCCTACTCGTGAGCCTTTTTGTATTTTTGTTGTACCTTTTTGCTGTTGGGCTGGTTGTGATGAAAAGATACATGTAAAGTGTAATATTTTATCATACTCTGTGATGACTTGTACTTGTACTTTATGTTGACATGTGATGGATATCACGCTTGGTCGTGTACTCTGATCTTTGTTGTACTTTTATGCTTAGCGTATATACGTGGGGGCACCTTTTGACCAACGTATATACGTCGCAGTGACGTCTCCGTATTCGTGGAATCGGGGCGTTACAGGTTGGTATCAGAGCCTGGGCTCTCACACCTAAAGTACAATCAAGCAGCAAATTAATAATTTGCTGATGCCAACTACAATGTACAAAGTTATCTAGTCCTTCTTGATTCCTCCTTGATTCCATCCCTTGTGTCCTAAATTCCTTCCATTTTTCCAATTCCAGTTATCTTTCACCAATCGGTATGGAGAGAAGGACGGGCCGTAACAACTCTGGGCAAGCCTCTAATGGACCCACTGGAGACCATGTGGATATTCTGAGAGTCATTCAGACTATGATGGGGAACCAGCAGCAGCAGACGGAGCTCCTCCGGCAGGAATTGGCAGCTCCCAAGGAGCAGAGGCCCGGAAATGTATCGGACTTCAGGCGGCTGCAACCAGCCATCTTCACGGGAGAAGAGAAGCCCTTGGATGCTGAACAATGGCTGACAGATACCGCAGACTTGTTGAATGCGGCCAGAGTACCGAAGGAGAATCAAGTGGAGGTCGCCAAGATTCAGCTGAAGGACATAGCCAGAACTTGGTGGCTAGCTGAAGAGGCCAGATTGGAGAAACCTGTCACCTGAGACACGTTCTCCAAGAGCTTTTATAGCAGGTTCTTCCCTGCCACTGCTCAGAAGGACATGGAAGAGCAATTCATCAGGCTACAGCAAGGGAGTAGGTCCGTGGACGAGTATGCCGCGGAATTTCTCAGACTGAGCCGCTTCGCCCCGTACATGGTAACGGACGAGGAGAAGCGGGCAAGTAGGTTCCAGCAGGGCTTGCAGATGGACATCCAGATGTTCTTAATGCCCCAACAACTGAAGACTTATTCAGAGGTTCTTACCATAGCTCGGGAAGTGGAGCGTGGGTTGGAGAAGAAGCGAGAGGATCAGATGAGGAACCAGGCCATGAAGAGGCCGTTTCCACCAATGGGGAGAGGAGGCCCATTCAGAGCAGCGAAGGTGCAGATGAGGCAGCAATTCAGACCAGCTCCTTACCAGGCGGGCCAACCATCGACCTTCTGCAGTTATTGTCAGAAACCGGGCCACATTCGTCAGAATTGCCGTAGGGCAAATGGATTGTGTTTGGTGTGTGGGTCCAGGGATCATTCTATAGAAGCCTGTCCGCACAGAAGGATGGGGATAGCCGGTCAAGCTGTGCCAGCACTGCAGGGACCGAGTGGACAGAGAGCACTTCCAGGGCCACCGGGGCAGAGGAATCAGGGACCGATGATCAGGAAAGTCCCTCCCCCTCCTCCGCAGCAAGCTATTCGCCCAGTCCAGAGGGGAGCTAGGACAGCAGCAGGGCGTGGAAGAGGTCAAGCCTACAACTTGACGGAAGTGGAAGCTGAGACTTCTGAGGAGGTGATAACAGGTAATATCAGGGTGCATTCTCAACCTGTTTTAGCCCTCTTCGATTCCGGTGCTTCGCATTGTTTTATCTCGGATCATTTTGTGGCATTGCATTCTATACCTGTTAAAGTGTTAGACCTCAAATGGGAGATTAGTACTGGGAATGGAGTAGTCATGTCTTCTAGGGTCTGTGCTGATTGTCCAGTGGAACTTTGTGATAAGACCTTGGCCATAGATATGCTCGTGCTAGACACTAAAGGGTACGACGTAATCTTAGGCATGACCTGGCTCAGTCAGTATTATGCAGTTATTGACTGTAGGGAGAAGAAGATTATTTTCAGGATCCCCCGTCAACCGGAATTTCAATTTAGTGGTGAGGTGAAGTCTACCAAGAGAAAGACTCGGTTGACTACTTCGGAGGTTCAGAAAGGAGTACCGGTGTGGGATGAATTTCCAGGAGTGTTTGCTGAGATCTCAGGACTGCCACCTAAAAGGGTGATCGAGTTCTCAATTGATACTGTGCCTGGGACAGCTCCTATATCTAAGGCTCCGTACAGGATGGCACCGACGGAGTTAGAGATTCTGAAGAAGCAGCTGCAGGAATACTCAGGCAAGGGATTGATTCGGCCAAGTGCTTCACCATGGGGAGCTCCAGTGCTTTTGGTGAACAAGAAGGATGGTGGTAAGAGGCTTTGTATTGATTACAGGGAATTGAACAAGGTTACCATCAAGAACAAGTATCCCTTGCCAAGGATTGATGATTTGTTTGATCAGCTTCATGGAGCCCGGGTATTCTCTAAATTGGATTTGCAGTCAGGGTACCATCAGCTAAGGATGAAGACGGAGGATATCCCGAAGACGGCATTCAGGACCCGTTATGGCCACTATGAATTCCTAGTTATGCCTTTCGGAGTCACCAATGCCCCTGCAGTTTTCATGGATTTGATGAACCGAGTGTTCTCGCCCTACTTGGATCAGTTCGTTGTTGTCTTCATAGATGACATCTTGATCTATTCCAAGAACAACAAGGAGCATGCAGAACACTTGAGGATTGTGTTGCAGACCCTCCAGCAGGAGCAGCTTCATGCCAAGAGGAGCAAGTGTGACTTCTGGTTGGACAGTATAGCCTTCCTTGGGCACATTGTTTCAGCAGAAGGGATTTCAGTTGACCCCAGCAAAGTCCAGGCGGTGAGAGATTGGCCAATTCTGAGGACGGTGACTGAGGTTAAGAGTTTTCTTGGACTAGCAGGATATTACAGACGCTTTGTCCAGGATTTCTCTAGGATTGCAGCCCCGTTGACCAAACTCACCCGGAAAGGAGAAAGGTACCTATGGACAGAGGAATGTACTGCAGCTTTTGAGCAATTGAAGCAGAGACTCATTTCAGCTCCAATCCTGAAGACTCCCTCAGGAAGAGAAGGGATGGTCATCTACAGTGATGCGTCAGGGAAAGGCCTGGGGTGTGTACTTATGCAACATGGTCAGGTCATAGCATATGCATCCAGGCAACTGAAGATTCATGAGCGGAATTACCCAACTCATGACTTGGAGCTTGCAGCTGTGATATTTGCCTTGAAGATTTGGAGGCATTATCTTCTGGGAGATAAGGTGTTGATATACACGGATCACAAGAGCCTCAAGTATATTTTCTCACAGAAAGAGTTGAACATGAGACAGAGGCGGTGGCTGGAGCTGATGGCGGACTATGATATTGACTTGCAATACCATCCAGGCAAGGTCAATACAGTACCAGATGCACTGAGCAGGATGCCAGAGAATAGGGTGCTTGTCCAAATCACTTAGCAGAAAGAGTTGATTCAGGACATTATCAGATTGGACTTGATGTTGGTTCGGGAAACTGAGGAAGCAGGGCAGCTCATGGCTTTGCGGATTCAGCCAACATTAATAGATGAGATCAAGGAAGCTCAGAAGGAAGACCCCAGATTGCAGCAGTTCCGAGCTCAGGTAGAGGCTGGATTGAGGACTGATATCAGTATTCATCCGGATGGTGCCTTATATTTTGGTAGCAGGCTTTGTGTTCCCCAAGGAGAAGTTCGGCAGAAGATTTTGGCGGAAGCTCACAGTTCAGCATATTCCATACACCCGGGGGGAAACAAGATGTATCAGGATATGAAGAAGCAGTTTTGGTGGAATGCCATGAAGAGGGAGATAGCCCAGTTTGTTGCCAAGTGCTTGGTTTGTCAACAGATAAAGATTGAGCATCAGAGGACGGCGGGACTTCTGCAACCTTTACCGATTCCCGAGTGGAAGTGGGAGCACATTACCATGGATTTTGTTACGGCATTGCCTCGAAGTCCTAAAGGTAATAATGCTGTGTGGATAATCATTGATCGCCTCACTAAGTCAGCTCACTTCATACCATTCAGGGTGGGTCAATCAACGGAGGTTCTGGCAGACAAGTACATGAAGGAGATAGTTCGTCTTCATGGAGTTCCAGTCAGTATTGTTTCAGACAGAGACACCAGATTCAGATCCCATTTCTGGGAGAGTCTCCAAGAAAGTCTAGGGACTCGTCTGAAATTCAGTACATCATATCATCCTCAGACAGACGGACAATCTGAGAGGACTATCCAGATTCTTGAGGATATGTTGAGGGCCTGCATGATTGAATTCCAGGGATCATGGGAAGACCATCTTCACTTGGCGGAGTTTTCTTATAATAACAGTTATCAAGCAAGTATCAAGATGGCACCATTTGAAGCATTGTATGGGAGGAAGTGTAGGTCTCCGATTTGTTGGGATGAAGTCGGTGAGAGAAGACTATTGGGGCCAGAGATCCTGATTCAGACAACAGAGAAAGTCAGAGTCATCAGAGATCATCTCAGGGCAGCTCAGAGTCGGCAGAAGAGTTGGGCAGATTCACGGAGGAGGCCATTGGAGTTCCAGGCAGGAGATCATGTGTTCTTGAGGATATCACCTACCAGAGGAGTGATCCGATTCGGTATTCGGGGAAAGCTGAGTCCGAGATATATCGGCCCATTCGAGATTTTGGAGCGAGTGGGAGATGTGTCTTACAGATTGGCCTTACCTCCATCTTTGGACGGAGTGCACAATGTTTTCCACGTATCTCAGTTGAGGAAATATGTAAAGGATGATAGTCATATTTTGGATCATTCCGAACTGGAACTGCAGCCAGATTTATCATATCAAGAGCAGCCGATGGCCATTTTGGATAAGAGTGTGAAGACACTAAAGAACAAGGCTATACCATTAGTGTTGGTGTCTTGGAACCGGCATGCGCCAGGAGAGGCCACTTGGGAACGAGAGGACGTTATCCGAGAGCGCTATCCTCAACTCTTCACATCTTGATTGGTAAGACTCGTTCCTTCTATTCTTCTCTACCGTTATCTTCCATCTTATCCTTCTCTATCTGTTACCTTTCCTGTTACCTTTCACCTTATGAAATTTCGAGGACGAAATTTTGTAAGGTGGATGGATTGTAATACCCCGTTTCCGGAATACGTACTTAGTTGCGTATTCAGCTTTTCGATCGTATTTTTCGATTTACTTTCCGTATTTGACCGATTTCAACTTCAAATATCATTTTCCAATATATTAGATTTTATATGATTTTCTGGATTTTTCTTTAATTAAAATAAATTTCTTCAAAACCGGTGTCGACCAGTGTCGCTGATCGATTCCTAGAATTTTAATTCTCAAACAGTTAGGAATTTCTAGATGGTCCTTTAGGCTTTATTTCTTAGAATCATATTCCCTACTTAAATACTTTTTCTAAGAATTTTATGAATTTATGATAATTCCAACGGAGTCGGTAGTTAACTGATTCCGGGATTTTTAGTTTTAAAACTATAAAGTATTTCTTAAAAAGGATTTCACTATTAGTCTTCAAATCTTATTCTTGATTTTTGGTAAAATTTTCGGGTCATTCCGAAATACTTGAATTTCGGACATTTTTTCAATAATCCCAAAATTCCACAATTTCCACCTCATTTCCCACTCACTTCCCCATCTAATCCCACTCACTCTCTCTCTCTCCCACAGCCGGCCAAGTGGCCAGGTGAGGGACACCTCACCCCCTCCCTTTTTGCAAGAAAACCCCTCCCTTCCACCTTAATTCCACCCTCTTTACAAAATCCCCATCTTATATATATCTTTTCATTTGCAATTTACCCTTTTTCTCCTTCACTTCAAGCAAAAGAGAAAACTCTCTCCCAAACCCTCTTCTTCCCAACCTAGACCCTAGCTCCAAGAACACCCCCAAGCTCTTCACCTCCAGCTCAAGCTACTACTTTGGAGCTTGGATCGTAGCTCTCTTCGTCGTCAAGGATCGCTTGGGAGCTATTCGTCAACCACACTCTTCCCGGACTCGTAGAGCCTCAATCAAACGGTTCCAAGTGAGTATTTCACTCACCAAGACTTGAATTAGCCCTAGAACACTTGTATCTACACCTCTTGTACACCTAGGTCACCAAAAACCATGAATGGAACCATCAAACACAATTTCCAGAAAATCTGTTCTGTCATTGTTTTTCCCACGATTAGTCGACTTAACCTAGGAGCTAGTCGACTAGAACACTTAGTTGAAACTTAGTTTTCTGGAAAACACAGTATTAGTCGACTTACCCCAAATATCAGTCGACTAATCTTTTCTGGACATAAATCTCAACTCTCTGGAAATCCCTATTAGTCGACTCCTGAATCCTCCTAGTCGACTAATCCTCCCTGGACCAGAAATCCAACTTTCTGTATCAACAGACTTAGTCGACTTAAGTATCTGTTAGTCGACTGGAGACCCCTATTAGTCGACTAACCCTTACCCCTAGTCGACTAATTCTGACTGTGTGTCATAATTAATTTCTGTTCTGAATTTGGTTCTTATGCTTGTTACATGTATGTTATATCTTGCTTGTTCATGATTCGATACTGGCACTACATGACCTATTACTGCATGGATGTATCTCTTGTTACCTCATGACTTATTATTGCATATTCTCGTTTCATGACATGTTAAATAGTAAATATCACCACTTATCATGCCATCTCTTAAAACTAAGCATGATACACTTGACTTTTACATAAAAAGCACTAACTTACATATGGGTCGGGGGAAGCCTGCGGATATCGATACGTGTTCGTGTTTACAGTGGTATTAGGTATATTGTACAATCATATTCCGGTCTTACCTGAGAGCCTCCAGGGGACCGAGGGGAGTGCTTGCTCCCTATTCCTGAATACTGTCATGACTAAGGGCATACATAAGACCCTCCTGAATAGCCTAGCGGCTGGCTTCCGTCACCAAGCAACGGAACAATCCTGGACCGTTATCCCGGGCATGTACGGGGTCCACTGTAAACATAGTTCGTCGATACCCCGCTGTTTCCAATAACAACCTTGTATTACTAGGATATGGATCTATGTGCGCTGGGACGCTGGGTCACATAGCTAGATATCACAGTAAAGCAAGTAATGATAATAATAGACTATAACTATGCATTCATTTCATTCTGACTTCAGTTCTATGTGTTTTCCCTACTTGTTGATTTCTATTTATGATACTGTTCCAGTTTTCCTTATTCATGTATCTTAGCCACTTGGCTGAACTTTGTTATCGTTATCTGTCTTGATCCCTTGGATTTGCACATTCAGATTCCGAGGCCTGGGCCGAAGTGGAGCCATCCACCGAAGATCAGGCTTTCTTTAGTGAGCAGGCAGATTAGCTCCGGTCCTCGTGCCAGATTCTCTCCTTTTGTCTCACGGGATCTCCATCCTACTCGTGAGCCTTTTTGTATTTTTGTTGTACCTTTTTGCTGTTGGGCTGGTTGTGATGAAAAGATACATGTAAAGTGTAATATTTTATCATACTCTGTGATGACTTGTACTTGTACTTTATGTTGACATGTGATGGATATCACGCTTGGTCGTGTACTCTGATCTTTGTTGTACTTTTATGCTTAGCGTATATACGTGGGGGCACCTTTTGACCAACGTATATACGTCGCAGTGACGTCTCCGTATTCGTGGAATCGGGGCGTTACACCGGGTACCAGTTTTTGTGGAGGAATCGTTCTGGGACTCTACCTCCTTCTGCACCTATAAATACCCCTGCAGACGCAACAGAGAGGGCACACAGAAAATACAGAGCTAAAAGCTAGGGTTTTAGGCTAACTTGTAATTTAGGTTAGGTTTTTATTTTCGTTTTCTTTTGTAATTTTTGTAACTGAGAGGAGAGGATGCTTTCATGGTGGAAGGAGTTCATGCTTGTACTGAGGTGACAGCGGTGTAAGTCTTACTTTTCCTCCATTGTTAATTGAATCGACTCGAGGTTGGTTTGTTTTTATTCTTGTTTTATTGTTTCTCTATTCTTGCTTTATCTTTGTTTTTCTATTCTTGTCACCTCGAGTCGATTCAATTAACAATGGAGGAAAAGTAAGACTTACACCGCTGTCACCTCAGTACAAGCATGAACTCCTTCCACCATGAAAGCATCCTCTCCTCTCAGTTACAAAAATTACAAAAGAAAACGAAAATAAAAACCTAACCTAAATTACAAGTTAGCCTAAAATCCTAGCTTTTAGCTCTGTATTTTCTGTGTGCCCTCTCTGTTGCGTCTGCAGGGGTATTTATAGGTGCAGAAGGAGGTAGAGTCCCAGAACGACTCCTCCACAAAAACTGGAACCCGGGCTTATTAGGATTGCCGCGGAAACGCGGCTTGGGCCGCGTTTTCGCGGCCAAGTTATGGCGGCTGGCCACGCGCTTTGGCGCGTGGCCTCCCCTGGTCCGTCCATCTGAGCGTTTCTTTCTGAAAGTTGCATCCTGACTCTTCATCTTGGGATTTTGAGATAACTTGGGAAGCAAGTTACCCTAGATCTCAAATCTTCCCATATCTTTTAAACGAATTTCATCTCTTGCACTCTTTTTATCCTCATCCTGCAAGCATTTAGGATTTAGTAGAAGTCCATCCCTTTACTCTTCTTTTAATATTTGCAGTTCTTGCAATTGGTAATTGCAACTTTGACATTTGATAATTGCAATTTTCACTTGGGCTTGGACATGGGCTTTTGGGCTTCTTTTAAGGCTTTATTCTTTTATTTTTATTTACTCAAGGCCTGCACACAATAAATAATAAAATATTAGTAAATGTGCATAATTATATGAATAAATATGAAAATGTGATGGTAAATGTAATGATAAAAATGCACTTTTCACTACCAATCACCCACGGACAGTTGGTCATATCCAAACTGTCGAGCAAACCGACTTGGGACATAAGGCTCCAAGTAGCAACTATCCCCGCTCCGGTATAATAGATGTGAAGGCCGGATGCTGACCAGCCACTCAAAAACTCCCCGGCTCAGGGACGACTACCCCTCCCCCGCATCTTTGAACTCTTCCCCATAGCCTGCACCCCGAATATGGGGAAAACAGCGGAAGAGACTATAGACGTCATAACGACGTACTAATTTACGGGCCTCAGCCACGTAAGTCTTCTGCCATGAGCATCCTTCGAATCGGCGGAGGAGCGCCATTCGAACATCTTGCGGGGATCCTCTCCAGCTTCAATCAAAGAAGGACAATGCAGGGCGAACCACACCATCAAGTAAGTATACGGCAGACCTATTCTGGTGTTAGGTCCGTCGCGGGGCGAAATGGTCCCCTTTCCACGCTTCGTCGTTGGTGGCCTGCAAAAAGCTTCCGTCAATGCACGAAGGCCTCTCTGGATACAGCACACCATGGCCGAAAGAAGTCCCAGAGGACGACCATGAACCAAACGAACAGCGGGCAGCAAAACATTCGGATGAACGACGTCACCCGAAGAAGACGGCACCACGCACCTCTTCAGCCAGACTGTTAAGAAACCAGCCAGAAGTGCCTTCCGGGACATCGGCCTGCGAGCCTGATGATGGAAACTTCAAAGGACATCACCCTTTTCATAGGGACCATCGTCTTCCTTCACAACTAGATCCCCTTGGAAGTGTTTTTGCATCCGGTCAAAGATCTCTTCATTAGCAACTCCACAGTGAGCCGCTTCAGGAGTATTCTCCATATCCGGGAATAAGTAATCTCCCCAGTTCTTCAAGCTACAGGAGGTTCCCTTACTGAGCAAATGTACAAGTGTCACATTAACTCCCTGTAGGTCTCAAACAAAGCGGGCTCCTGCTTCTCCAGAAGCGCCAATTCTGCCTCGCACGGGAAGTATTCTTCGTATGGAAGAGACCCAAAAGGCAGAGCAGAGAATTCCCACATTTCATGCAAGGCCATACCCAATTCGCCAACAGGGGTGAAGAAAGTCCCCGAAGCTGGGCAATATAATTCAAAGATGGCGTAGAAGCACGCCACGTTCATTTCAATACCGTAGCAGGTCGCCCTGACAGCCTCATAGAGGTTCAGCCTCTCCAAATCCTCCTCGAAATGAGCGAGGATGTATACAGTTAAATCCCTCCACCATGCCTTCGGAGGGTGAATCCAGCCTGGAGTCCTGAAGTCAGTGGCTGGATAGTTCTCATTGACCTTGCAGAATTGGTTGCCAAAGGTCAGCGCCACTGCGGAATTTTCTCTCACTGGGATCTCTCGTGACACATTCCCAGGATGTAGACCCATTACGCAACGAGGAGGCCCCGCTCTCGCATAACCGGGAGACTGAAGCATCAATTTTCCTATGTGGACAGAGTCAGTACTCCGGCTCACTTCCCACGACATCTTCCGAGCCTGCGTCACGCACTGGAAGGAAGACAAAGGAAAATGTCGCTTGTTAGACGGAAGGTAGAACTTCTCACCGTCCAACTGGAAAATCCACTGCCCTTCCCCTGCCTGTAGTTGGTGATCAGGGTCTGGTGCGGCGTCCCCAGACATGAAATCGGGCTTCCTATAAGTTCGACGGTCGATATCTTCAAGGGGAGCCGTAGTCAAAATACTCCTCGTGGTATATTGATCACCACCATGAATAAGCGTGTCTCGGATGAGAGAACTCCGCTCACTAAACAGAGAAGCCTGCCCTTGAAATTGCAGGCTGATATTGCCGTCCGATCCCCTGGTCATCCCGAATAGGCTGTTTAAAGGACCAGGAGTGTAGTGCACTGCAGGAACAAAGAGAAATTATGATTAGTTCATCAGCCGAACGAGGGCTAAAATCAGAGAGCAAATTTTGACAAAGCCTCGCCCTCTGAGCGAGGCTGTCCTGACGATTGCTTCGCCCTGAAGTTTAGCTTCGCAGCTGCAGTGTAACTCCGCATCCCATACAAGGACAGGATGCAGGGAAAATATCTAAGTGTTAGCCTCGCTTTGGAAACTTAGCTTCGAACAACAGGATGCAACAAAGCCTCAAAGGCTAACTTCGTCAGAAGGGCATTACGGTCCTTCTCTGTCAAAATTTCAAAGGACAGCTTCGCATCCTGTCATTCAACAGGACGTCAACCGTCTAAGAGATAGCTTCGCTTGGAAGCTTAAAGAAGAACTCTTCAGTTCTTAGATTCCCAATCAAGAAATCAAGGAATTGGACTCCCTAAAATCACAAGACCATGATTGTTCTCATGTTGGATTCATCTGAGGACAGCCAGAAATCGGCTTTAAAGGAGAGACGACAGTCTCTAATCGAAAGGGAAAGATTCCTACTGGCGATTGGTCGTTCGATGACCGGAGGAGGAGAAGGACTCTCCGCTGCAGAAGTCGCCACTTCTTTTCCCGCTCGTCTCTTGGGCGTCATTGAAGAACTGTGAAAGTTCTTAAACTCTTGAATGAAGAAGAAAGAAGAAGAAGAGTTAAGTGCTCTAGAAAATTAAAAGAGAAGTGATCCATCCTCTCTACAGTCCGATCGGACTTTTATAGGCCAATGAGCGCCTGAAACGATGCCTTGTAAACAGTACAGGCTGTCGTTTCAAATTAATTTGAAACGGCGCCTAAAGCGCCTTCCCGAAAAGCGCTGATTCAGCCACTAAGGGCTAACTTCGCCACAAAGCAAAATGCGGACTTCGCACAACAGGATTGCCTTAGCTTTGTTGAAGGCATAGGCCGAACTTCACAGATATGTTCGCTGGAAGCTCGTCCCTATTTCAGATGTAATCCTATCTTTAACCCCGCATGGAGTTTACTTCCGATAGCCAAATTCAAGACGAAGGCAAGGCGGAAATCAAATGAGCAGAAAATGAACTTCCATTGATTTAAAAGCAAAGGTACATTGATATTACATCAAGGTTGTGTTTCGTACAACAGATTCGGTTGCTCAGCAAGATCATTTGCGCAAAAGGCATACAAGTGGTTTTATCTGCTTCCAAGACCAGACCAACTGGACACGAAAGGCCTTCCTCCTGCACAAGGCTGTAATCCTTCGCATAAAGACAGATGGTGCCATCAGGACAGATGGTGCCACCAAGACAAGGTCAGTGATCTCACAGGTGACGTCCGCTTTCCCGAAGTGGATCATCTCAGATAAGCGACCACCAGCCTCGCCTCAAAAGGGATCATCTCGGATAAGCGACTGCCAACAGCCTCTGGGACACGCATCAGCTGCCCCAGTTTGTTCCTCCTGCTTAAAAGTAAAGCTTCAACTGGGGAAGCATAAGGCAACTTTTCGGTCTCTTTCATCAAGTCACAAAGTTGGCGAACATAGCTCACTGCAATGCAAATCAGAACAGATTAGCAGTTACACACGGGAGAAGCTGCAAAAACACTAAGTCAGATTCTTTGGGGCGAAGCAATCCGATTTCAGTTAAAGCAGAGGATAAGCCTCGCTTGCACAGCAGTGATGGGCTAGCTCAGCAAACACCAAGTCCTAGCCTCGCCTATATGGCTAAGCCAGACTGATCCTGTGGGACACAGTCTTAGCCTCACCTATATGGCAAGATTGGCTCAACCTTGAAGAAACTAAGTCCCAAGTTCTGCCTGTGCAGCGGACTTAACATGCAGTGATCTTTATCTGATCAAGTCAAGATGATAACTTCGCTGGGAAGCTATGCTGAAATCCTTCTCCGCAGATCAGTTAAATGGTGAATAAGGGAAGTTAATCCCTGAAGCAGCTGATTACAGCTAAAAAGCTAAATTAAGGGAGATGAATTCCCTAAAGTTGGCGAAGTTGTTGAATGATCAAGACTTACCGGTCCTTGACCGGATAATGACCAGAGTGGGCATTCCTACTAATTCAGAGATCTGAGTATCTCTCTCAACCAAGAGAAGAGGAGAAGAGCAAATCACTTCTCTTCAGAGGACCTCAAGTGTCCTATTTATAGGCCCCATGGCCTGAGCGCTACCGCCTCAAGCGTGGAAGCACGAGCGCATTTAAGGCATTTACTGCGCCTTGACAAAAGGGATGGTTTCCCTTGGAACCGTGTAAAGGAAGAAACGCTCTCCCTCATAAAGGCACTCATGGCGCCTTGAAGAAAAGGAATATCCTCCCTTGGAAACGCGCGAGGAAAGAATATCTCCCTCGATCAGTGTGAGAGAAGAGGTAATCCTTCTCGTAACCGGCCCACGACAGTTGGCCTTGGGAAAGCAACAGATGTTCCAGAGCGAACCTATCCAGCCGCGAAGCTATCCAGACGCGAGTCTATATGATTCCTCGGTGAATCTACATCCTAAAGCAGGATTCAAAGCGAAGCTGAACTCAACCATCATGGCGACGTTCATACTCCACACACCACCAATCAAAGTAGTTCAAAGTATTTCAAAGTCTGAACCATCGCAGACTTTTGAAAACTTTGAAGGGGGTCTTGTTGACACTTAAAAAAGACAAGATCTTGTTGGTCCGAACAATGTCTAAACTTGTTGACATTTACAAAAAACGAGTGACAGACAAGCTGACGACCAGTTTCACCCATCTCCAAGGGACAAGGAAGCAACTTGGACTCCACTGATCCAGCAAGCAGAACAGTGAGCCCGGATTGTCTCTAAACAGACCTCAGCAGGTCTAAGATGCTAGCACTTAGCATCACATGAGCCCAAAGGGATAGCCTCGCCTGAGAGGCTAGGATCACCCGACTTTGCCTTGAAGCCATTCAAAGCCTCGCCAGGAAGCTAACTCATAGCTTCGCCAGAGGAAGTCAGCTTCGCCCTGAAGCCATTCACAACTGCGCAGAAAGGGTATATGATAGCTTCGCCACAGACGACATCTAGCTCCGCCGAAGAGCTTTCTTCTGACTTCGCCAGATGCGCCTTCCAGCTCCGCTGTGAGCTCAACACGGTAGCTCCGCTGTTGGTCTGCTATGGTCAACCTTTGACCAACCAAATCTCCAGATGAGATCAAATCTAATTAGATCAAATCCAATTAAGATCAAATCGGAGATCAAATTCGGCAGTTGATTGTCACAATCTCCTGACTCTTCTAAAAGAGTAAGAAGATCAAGGAAAATACTCCAAAATACGGAAAGGATCAAAACAGATCAAGAGGATCAACCGACCTGCCATTTCTAGCTTCGCAGAAGCTGATCCTAGCCTCGCAGCAAGGCTACTTCCCAGATTTAAACCAGATTTGATTCAATCTGTTTCCATATCTTGAAGGGACAATTATACCCTTGCTCTCCCTATAAATAGCCCACCAGGGGCACAAGAACAAGAAAGGAGAGAGCTGAAGGGAGAGACCACGCACATACGCAAGAGAGAAGACTCCACAAGTAGAGACTTCTTCACAAAGCACCGTGCGTTCTTGAATTCAGAGATTTTTTAGAGAATTGCTTCTCTATTCAGGGTGCTGATACCCTAATACCTTCTTCTCAAGGAATCTCCAGAACCAGGCGAGAAGGAATTCCTAATTGAAGGCGGTTTTGAGAAGTAGCAAGAGGGTTCTACCAACCTTCTATTCTCTGATTCCCCGAACCAGGCGAGAAGGGAATCTCATCGCTCGCATCGTCAAAGGGACAAAGTGGTCGCGCGCTGACCAGACTCCTATCGGCATACTTCTCCAGAATCTCTGAGGAGATCTACTTGTAATTTTTTAAAGAATACTTGTAATTTAGCTCCTCAAACTCTTTTTATTGTAAGTTTTCCCCTTTGCAAAATCAATGGAAAACAACTAGTTAATTATTCTTCATTTGGTAGTGATTTTCAATGCTATACTATTTTCAAAATTATTTTTGAAAACCCCTACCTTCAATGGGCGGATGGCTGGGCGAGTATGCCTTGTAAGCCTTATTGAAAATCTTTTATCTTGAGCATATGAAGGGTGGTAGGTTATGAGTTATATACATGATTTACATTGTTATTTTCAATTGGTATCTCAATTGATATTTTTGTATATACTCATATTTTGTTTCTTATATATGTATGCTTCATAATTTCCATAATATCAATTGCTATTGGTATTCTCTTTTCATACATATATATATTTTTCATGTGCTTGATTTACAATTGATTCACATTTTTAAAGCATAAAGTTTATGATGAAAAATAAAAATATTTGAACATTATGTTTACAATTGATATCAATATATTTCAACTTCATATTTGTTAAATTTCAATTGGTATCAATATGATTTACAATAATGATTATTTACAATTTGGTATCTTAAAATTTAATTGTTTTACAAGAGCTCTGATACCTTTAAAAATTTTGTTTTATGATATCTTAAAACTTGATTACAAGATATCTCAAAATTTGTTTTTGAATAAGAAAACTAAAAAATGTTTTGATGTGTATTTCTTATATGCAAGGAGAGCTTAACATCTCTTCTACATATAGATTCATGTTGAGTGTATCTTGTATTGAGGAGCTTGACAACTCTTCTTTATGTGATACACGTGTGTAAGGGGAGCTTCACATCTCCTCTTGTGCATTACAGATTATGTGTTATGTGAATTAGGGCTTGTCATCCCTCTTTCATGTAATGCATATATATACGGAAGCTAACTTAGCGTCTTCCTCTTCATGAATGTATATCGCATATAACCTTTTATTGATTTAACCCCTATATTGGTCTCTTTGTTTATGACAAAAAGGGGAGAAAAATTTTGTTTTTACTTTAACCCCTTGTTGATGATTGACAAAAAGGGGGAGAAGTATTTGGTTTATATGCATGTTTTCCTTACTTTATTATTAAAGCAGGAGAAGTATTTATGTTTATGCATATATGTTTTGTTTTGAAAATTGAAGAAAAAGAATTTGTTTTGTTTTATGCTAGTTAGCATGTTTTTCTCCTTGTATTTGCATACATGTTTATGTGCTTCATTGCCATATTTATTGTTTATTGTTTATGCATGAGTTAAGGGGGAGCTTCTTTGAAGCTTTACTTTAATCCATGCATATATAACTTCATGAGTTTTGTCATCATCAAAAAGGGGGAGATTGTTGGCCCGAAGGCCCATCACTCTAGTTTTGATGATGATCAACTCATGTAGTTATGTTTACTAATGATCTTGTGTTTAATTAGTGACAGATTCATGATCAAGATCTTAGTAGGTGCATGGCTTCAACAAAGGATTTAAAGTCAAGTTTTGGAGCTAGCACGGTGTTTGGACCAAGTCAAGAAGGCTTCAAGTGAAGACTTCAAGAAGATGAAGACTTGAGTCTAGGTTTGTTTTAGTAAGATTTTATTTTAGAATAAAATGTAAAGGATAGAATAGTGGTGGATTGCTCAAGTACCATATACACACACACTCTTGATATAGATGAGTTTTCATAAAAGAATTTATGTTTTGGAAAAATACATAAAAGAATTTCTTTTTAGAAAAGGTGTTTAAATATGGTTTTGGTTAAAGACTATATAAATCATGTTTAGAACTTAAAGTCAAAAACATAGATATTTCACCATGTTTGTGTAGTGGATCATATCCATACACACTATGCTTTAATAGAGTTTAAATATCTTGTTTTTGTATTTGGAGAAGTTTTGGAAAAACCAAGTTTGGAAAATACCGTTTTTGTTTTGAACAAATATTTCTAACTTACAAAAATAGTCCAAATTATTTGTAACATGTCTTGATTTTATGCAAGCATGTTTGTTTAACAAAGTATATTGGTAAAACTATTTTTGTAGATTTTTTAGTATTTTATGAGATTTTATTAGAGCCAAAATGACCAAGTTCTCAATCCCTTTAGTTTTCTGATCTGGCTTCAGCCGGTCGACGGACGGTCGACCGCACCTGAAGTTGGTCGACCGGCGGGTCGACCGACATGCACAGACGTGCACGCCAGTATCTGGCAGGAGGCCGGTCGACCGTCCAGAGAGCTCTGCTCTCTGGCAAGGCCCCGGTCGACCGGGCGGTCGACCGGACAGAGAGGCTTACTCTCTGTATCCTGGCCTCGGTCGACCGATGGCACAACGGTCTGAAATATGACCGTTGGCCGGTCGACCGACCGGTTGACCGACAGTTCTGTCAGGCCCCAACGGCTAGTTTTTGGAGGCCTATAAATTGGGCCATTTGGGGGCTGTTTTCTACAAGATTTTCAAGTGGATTTTTCACCAGTTTTCTCAACTCTTTTAAGAGGTTTTCTCCACTTGTTTTAGAGCCAATATTTCCAATCAAAAGGAGAGTTTTATCAAGAGTGTTCAAAAGAGATTTTCTTGAGTTTTTCACCAACATTCCATCTTAGTTTTCTCACACAAACACTTGAGCTATCCATTGATCTATTCATCTTATAGGAGTGTTGTAGTGAGATAGTTTTTAGGTGATCAAAGTATTGTGATCACCAAAGACTTGCTCCTTATACTTTGAGGAGGCGGACTTGTGTGTTCACATTGTTTCGGGTCCTAGTGAGGACTCGGTGTTTCGAGTTCGGGTGCGAACTTGTTGTTTGAGGTGCGGCCTCGGCGAGCCGGTGGCTTGCGTGTGTACGGACTAGGGAGTCCGAGAGCTTGTAGGTGTTGCGGTACCGAGTGATCCGGTGGGATCGATTTTAGTGAAAATCCTTCGTGTGTCGAAGGCGGGGATGTAGAGCAAGTGTGCTCGAACCTCGAAACAAATCCCTTGTATTTGCGATTGCTCTTACTCTCTCTATCTCCTTGTGTTTATATCTTGCATTCCTTTATTGTGTTTATCTTTATATGCATGATATACTTGTGTGCTCATATTGATATATTGCTTGGGATTGTTTGCTAACACTAGTTTTCAACCAAGAGAGCCAACGTGGCACCTCAACCCATATCTAGGAGAATCTTGAGGATTAGTTCAGAGCCCTTCACGGGGAATTCGGCTACACTCTTGTGTTAAACTTGGTGTTTAGTGTAATAAGTTTTATTTGGTCATAATAGTTTTTAATTCCGCATTTAGTGACCATTAGATTAGCCATCACCTTTGTATGAAAATAAAAATACCAATTGAAATTGATACTATTTGAATTTTGAAGCATACATATATAAGAAATAAATATGAGTATACAAAAATAAAATTCCTTGAAGATCAAGTGTATACCTCATAACTACCACCCTTTCATGCACAAGATAAAAGATATTCATTAAAGCATACAAAGCATGGTCTCCCAACTATCCGCCCTTAAAGGGTTGAAAATAGCTGTACATTGAAAACACTGCCAATTGAAGAATCAAGAAGCTAGTTTAAAGTAATTTTTAAAAACTAGTTAAAGATCCTTCAAAAATGAAAACAAATCATATATCCCATGAATCATTGCTAAGTACACAAAAATTGTCACTCAAAATCTATAAGGCTCAAAAATGTGCTCATAAAACAAGTATATGAGTGAATAAAAATAATGTGAATGCACAAGAATCATGTGAATAGTATATTCATGAAATAATCAATAAGGCTCAAAATAACATGAAATTCTTTTATCAA
This sequence comes from Agave tequilana, assembly GCA_038442645.1. Taxonomy (NCBI): domain Eukaryota; kingdom Viridiplantae; phylum Streptophyta; class Magnoliopsida; order Asparagales; family Asparagaceae; genus Agave; species Agave tequilana. The sequence goes on from JAVJIF010007503.1 coordinate 76,595, forward strand.
AAACATGAAAACCATAAAAATTTATTTTTCATTAAAAACAAACTTCAAGGTATATGTATGTTCTATAAAAACTAAAAATATACATACATATCCCAAACACAAACGAGTCCATAATAGAATTTGCATGAAGGCAAGTGACTCAAGGGTATACATGTATATTTATTAACTTTAGACAAAAATAACATATACATGAAGCAAAACATATACAAAAATAGGAAAAACGAGTGTAAATGAAAAAAATCATCAAAACTAGGTTTTACATGTACATGTAATGAGTACAAATGAGCATTGAGGCACAAACATATAAAAATTAAGTGTAGCTTACTACTTGTACAAGTGTAAATACAAGTTTTAATGAAAACTACATCTAAACAAGTATTCACCACATAAAGCACAAAACATGATTATTCAACATAATGAGCATTGAAATCAAAACATGCTTAAAATTATTTATATGGAAGCATGTAAATAAAAATGGGAGTTAGAGATAGTTACCAAACCACATGCACTATTCTTTAAGCCTCCAAACCATGGTGGTCCTCCCACCAAACATCCTTAAAGGTGATGCATCCAATGTAGTGTCCATTAAGCTTATGCATCCATCATCAGGGCAACATATCTCTCACGTCATGTGAGAGCCCACACCTACATCAAACACAAGAGGTGGGGATTTTGGTACCCATTTCCTTTTTGGGTCCATGAGGGTTAGTATTATAAGTAACCCAAACATTATTATTTGCAACATTTATAGAATTTAATCTATCAAAACGAAATCTTGCAAGATGGCCTTTGCGGCCATAATGTATACATTTGTACACTCTAGCATGCATATGAGTGGTATGAATGTGAGTATAGTGTGCATATGTATGCCGTGGGTTATGTGCATGAACATGTGGAGCTCGTTTCTTTTGAAACAAGGTTTCCAATTTAGAATGATTAAATGCACAATTGCTCAAAGTTGAGCTCAAACTATCAATTCTATTTTTCAAAACATGAATCTCATTTTATCAATAGTAACATGAAAAGCATGGCAAGAATTATTATGGCAAGAATGAGAATCAACAATCTTTTTCTTTTAGAAATGTTTTCTTTTCTTTTGAAACAATTTTCCTTTTCAAAGAGTTATTTTCTTCCAAATAATTTTTTTTCCACCAAAGTGATTTTATTTTTCAAAGAATTATTTCCCTCTCAAATATCATTTAATTTTAAGACAAGAAAATATTCTCCTTTTTCAAAGTTCATTTTCGCTTGAAATGCATTCAAATTTATTTTGAAAAGAATGCTTTTCTTTTAAAATGGAATCATATTTATTTTCAATCTTTTATTATCCTTTTTGAGCAAATCATATTTTTCAAGAAGTTGTTGACAAAATAAAACAAGCTCATCATATAACATGTCAACATCATCATCAAGCTCGGATTCAGAATCTACCTCAAGGGGGTCATCCCCTTGGGCCATGTAGCATATGTTGGAAGCATCATTTTCATCATCCAAGTTACTCTCCACATGATATTGCTTTTGTTCACCAAGAGAGATAAGTGTGCTCCATAATACAAAAGCCAAATCAAAGTTACCCTACATAAATAATCATCATTTAGGGTACTCTTTAAAGCATGAAGGGCTTTTGGATTAGCCTCAAGATGTTTTCCATTTAAACAATATGAATCTTTAATAGTGGCAAGATAAACATGAATCCCTAGGGCTTTGAGGTACATTGACATCTTAACTTTTCAAGTTTGAATGTTAAGAATATCAAACATGAGAGGTGTCATGAAATCTATATGTGTGTGTTCAAAAATAGTGATTAGCTAAAATGAGGATTTTTAACTCTAGGTTGTTGACCCAAATCAAGAGCATCAAGCTCTGATAGAACATGAAAATATACCTAGAGGGGGGTAAATAGGTGTACTAGCTAATCTAATGATAAATGATGCAGAATTAACAAATATTAAACAAATTAAAACTATTAAGCTAAACACACAAGGTATAACATAAGAGTGTAGTCAAATTCCCGGTGAAGGGCTCTGGACTATCTCCTCAGGATTCCTCTAGATTAAGAGTCGAGGTGCCATTATGGCTCTCTTGGTTGAATACAAGTGTGAGCATTCAATCCCAAGCATATAACAAATGAGCACACAATATATCAAGCATATAAGGGATAAGAGCAATAAGCATAAGCAAGATATATAAATACAAGTGAAAGAGAGAGGAGCAATCGCAAACACGTGAGATTTGTTTCGAGGTTCGAGCACCCTTACTCTACGTCCCCACCTTCAACACTATGAAGGATTTCCACTAAAATCGATCCCACTGGATCACTCGGTGTCGCAACACCAACAACTAATTCATACTAGAACTCTTGGATTCATTAGTCCCCTCACTTGTTCCGCAAGAACAACACATGCAAGCACACTAGCTTGCCGAGACTGCACCTCTACTCCAAGCTCCCGCAAGAACTCGAAACAATACGAACTCACAAGTTCGCCTCCTTAAATACAAGAATGAACACTTAGTGATCTCTACACTTGGATCACTTAAAAACACTCTCACAACAAAGATCCTAGAAGGATTGATATAGCAATGGAAAGCTCAAGTTTGTGTGAGAAAAACTAGATAGAGTAGTGAAGGAAAAACTCAAGAAACCTCTTTTGAAAACCACTCTTGTAACCTCTCCTTTTGATATGAAAGTATTTGCTCTAAAACAAGTGGAGAAAAACACTTAGAGAAATGAAAAAACTAGCTTGAAAATCCACTCAAAATCTTGTTTTAAACAGCCCAAAACAGCCCCATATAAATAGGCTCCAAAAAGTAGCCGTTGGAGGCCAACTCAGCAGCAGATGCTGCTATCGATCGACCGGCCAACGGTCAAATATTTGACCGTTACATCCTGCCGGTCGACCGTGCCTGGGCTTTGACCTACCGGTCGACCGCCTGGTCGACCGTGGCCAGATTTAGAGAGCACAACTCTCTGGACGATCCACCGCCCGGTCGACCGGGGCCAAATCTAGAGAGCGAAGCTCTCTGTACGGTCGATCGTGCAGTCGACCGGCCCTCAAGCAAAACTGCTGTGCACGTCTGTGCACATCGGTTAACCTCCTGGTCGACCAACTTCTGGCTCGGTCGACTGATCGGTCGACCGCCAGAAGACCTAGTTAGAAATCTTTTGGGATAAAAAATTGGTTAAGTAAATCCTTAGAACTTCCCATAAAATCTACAAAAATAGGTTCATTGAAATACTTTGATATACAAACATATTTGATCAAAAATCAACACATATTACAAACATTTTGAACCATTTTTGCGATATAAAAATTTTGCCTTAAACAAAAATCCGTATTTTCAAAATCCATCTTTAATTTGAAAAACGATTTTTTCAAAACTTCTCCAAATACAAAAATAAGATATTTTAAACACTTTTGAAGCTTAGTGCATATGAATATGATCTAATACACATATGACATGAAATATCTATGTTTTTGACAATAAGCTCTAAAAATATGTTTTGATAAATCCAAAACTCAAACACATGATATAGAAACATCAAATAAGTTTTTCTAAACTTTTGAATCAACAATGTGTATGGATGAAATTCAAAACACATATAAACCATATAAACTCATTTTGATGAAATCTATTCATGAAACATAAAGATATATACTTTGAAGCTCAAAAATTAAAACGGTATTTTCTAAAATCAAATCTATTCTTATGAAAACACATGTAAATCTTTTTTTGTGTGTGTGTATGAGCTTGAGCAATCCACAACTTATCTATTCTTTATATTTTATCTAAAAACAAATCTTAACACTTACAAACACGACACAAGTCTTCATGAAAATCTTCTTCTTCTTCTTGACTTGGTCCAAACGTGATCCATGAGCTACTAGACTCCTCTTGAGTACTTGATACAATCTTGATGCTCGAGCTCTTGAATCAACACGTACTAGCTTCAAAACTTGACTTCAAATCTTTTTTGAAGCTAAACATCGATTAAGATCTTGATCAAATATCTGAAACTATATAAATACAAGATCGACAGTATCATAACTACATGAGTTAATCATCATCAAAACTAGAGCGACAGGCATTTGAACCAACAAAATAGTCATCAATTAAGGTGATATAGAATCTTTTACCACCTCTAATTAAGTTATTTTTTAGGTCGCCAAGATCACTATGAATAAGCTCAAGCAATTCAGATTCTCTTTGTATACTTTTGCATAATTTCTTAGTGGATTTAGATTCAAAACATATTTCACATTTGTCATGATCAGATATAATTACATTATGCAAGAGACCTATATCTTTCATTTTCTTAATGTAAGAAAAACCGACATGTCCTAACCTACCATGCCAAGAACCTGAAGAGGCAATCATGTAAGCAGAAGAAGTAGATGCATTTTCATTCATGATTTGAAGTACATTCAGCATAAATAAACCCTGACTACAGTACCCTTTATCAACAAATTGTTCATTCCTACTTATTACAATTTTATTAGATTCAAAGCAAACCTTAACTCTAGCTTTTCAAGAAGAGAAATAGAAATGAGATTCCAACGAATCTTAAGAACATGAAGCACATCTTTAAGAGAAAAGATCTTCCCTGAAGTGAGCTTGAGAAGCACCTTTTTCTTACGTACAACGGGTGAGGTCTTCAAATCGCCCATGAACACTTGTTCACCATCATCAACAAAGGATTAAGAAGAGAAAGCTCCTCTGTCGGCACATATATGTCGAGTTGCCCCGGAATTAATCACTCAGTTCTTATTATGTGCAACCAAGTTAACTTCAGAGATTACAGCAATAATAATGTCACTCTCAACCAGGCTAGCTTGTGATTTGGATGGAACCTCTCCAGTCTTTCGGAACCTACACTGTGCTGAGTAGTGTCCGAGTTTGCCACACACAAAACAATTTCCTTTCTTCTTGAAAGTAGAGTTAGAGTTTCTTTTTATCTTAAGGTTCTGATTTGATTTGAAATTTGGCTTAAGAAAATATTTTTTTGGTTTGGAAGACTTGCTTTCAGTTAGATTTACCTTGGAAGTAAGTTCCTTGGCCCTTTCAGTTTTCTCTGTTTCTTTATTTTCTCTTCAATTTCTAATATGAATTATTACATCTTCAAGGTTCATTTATTTTCTTTTATGCTTCAGTTCTTTTTTGTAATCTTTCCATGAGTTAGGTATTTTTTAATTAGGGCTCTAGCAACAAAGGCTTCGGGTAGGATGATATTTTTATTTTTAAGATCATCAATTAGAACATGATATTCATGAATTTGAGAGAAAAAATCTTTTTCATCAGACATGACAAAATTTAAAAAAATTTCAATAGCAAAATTTTGAATTCCAGCATTTTCAAGAATGTATTTCTTATTAAGACTTTCCTAAATTTCAGTTGCAGTTTTATAAGAACAGTAAATATCAAACAGTACATTACTAAGTGTGATGAGAATAATGTGTCTACAAATTTATTGGCTTTTTCTCAGTTTTGCATTTTCTTTTCTTTCTCTGGTTTAGGATCAGTTATAGCAAAGGCATAACTAGTTACATCAAGTGTAGACATAACTTTTTCTTGCCATCTTTTATAGTGAGTTCTATTAAATGGTTCAATCTTAGAGATGATAGGTAGAGACTTAACATTAGTAGTAACAACCATAGCAGTATCCATATCTACTCCTAAGATTGTTGAAAAATAATGTATGAATTACTGCTAAGATATTTAAATTAAACTTTCAAGAAAGAAGGAACTTCTCTAATTTGATCGAGGTGTACAGAGCATTGTCCTTAAGATTAGATCGCGCCCCTCTGAGAGAGTATCTCAATGCAGCAGGTTGATGGTGGCATGCCCTTCAGCATTCAACGATCGCTGGCCCTGCAAGTGTGCACTCGCAATGCACAGGCCCTCGAACAGCTCGGTTTTGTTTCATCCAGAGATACAGGGAAGAACTGAAGAGTTTAAGAAAATTTCAGAGGAGGAAGAGAATGGTTGAGTTGTGTTATTGAGAGCAGGGAATAGATGTTTTATAAAGAGAGTTTATCATCATTAGAAAATCTTTGGGTAGAGAAAATAATTCTTTGACAGAGACCAATCTTTGGACAGAGGAAGAAATCTTACCATGTGCAGAGGAACAATATTGCCTTGAAAAGTGTCACTGCAGAACTTGGGCAGAGAGCTCTCAGCGGCTAACTCTGACATGACAGGACATGAAAAGATACGATTATGGAAAGATTTTATTTTAATTTTAAATCCAAAAATAAAATTGATAAAACTTAGCCTATTCGGGTAACACTCGGGAGGCTCTGAAACCCGAATTTGTACCTCCCCCTCCGCGCGTGCGATGCGGGCGCACATGCGGAGCACATGCGGATTAAGGTTTTTCGGACCCAATAACCTAATTTTCTTCACTGGGCCTCAATGGGCTTGTGAGCGCGCGAGCACCCCCTGATTTCTAACCCACATAACCCATCATGAAAAAGACTCTATATATAAACACTAAAGAGTACTTTTTCTATCCAATATGGGACTAAAAGGACTTTACTTAATTTTGAAATGCCCTCAAAATACTAACACCCTCCTCCCCGCCACCCTCCCTTCCTTCCCCGCCTCACTCCCTTCCTTCCCCGCCATCCCCCTCATCCTCCTTGTCGCCCTTGTTGGCCCAAAGACCCATCACTCTAATTTTGATGATGATTAACTCATGTAGTTATAATACTAATGATCTTGTATTTATCTAGTTTCAGATTTTGTATTAGAATCTTAGTAGGTACTTAGCTTCAACAAAAGAGTTTTGGAGCTAACACATGTAGATTCAAGAGCTCGCACGTCAAGATCGCATCTAACACTCGGATGGAGTCAAGCTCTTTGGATCGTATTTGGATCGAGTCGACTTGAAGGAGTTCTATAAGAAGATCTCAGTTTGTTTAGTTTAAATTTGTATTTAGATCTTATATAAGATAGACTAGTGTCGATATGCTCAAGTTCACACACACACTCAAGTTCAATACGTTTGGTTTCCGGTTTAACCGATTTTGAATTTAATGTCAAAAACATAGATATATCGTTAATATATGTACTGGATTCTATCCATACACAATATGCATCAAAAGAGTTTAAATATCTTGTTTTTGTATTTATACAAGTTGAGAAAAATTAAATTTCATTTCAAAGTTTGGTTTTCAGAAAATACTGATTTTGTGTTTAAGCTTAATTTTTATATCACAAAAATAGTTCAAATAGTTTGTAATATGTGTTGATTTTTAGTCACACATATTTGTTCTTCAAATATTTATAAGAATGTATTTTTGTGAAACTTATGAGAATTTATGAGATTTTATTGGAGTTAAAAAGACTAAGTTTCATAACCCTTAATCCCAGCCAGAGTCTGCTGGCGGTCGACCAGACGGTCGACCGGACCAGAGGTTGGTCGACCGACCGGTCGACCGATGTGCACAAGAATGTGCACAAGGCCAGCCTAGAAGGCCGATCGACTAGGCGGCCGACCGTCTGTAACTATCCAACCCTCGGGTAGTGCCCGTCGACCGGGCGATCGACCGACAGCTAGGCCCAGTTGACCGGGCGGTCAACCAGAGGCTCAACGGTCAGAAATATGACAGTTGGATGGTTAACCGACCGATCGATCGGAATGTCAAAATTGACCTTTTTCTTGTTGCCAATGACTATATTTTTGAGAGGCCATATATAAGTCTTCTTTCAAGCTGTTTTGATCAAGATTTCGAAGAGCCTTTCTTCTCATCTTTTCAAGTGTTTAGCAGCGAATTTTAAAAGAGTTTTCGTGCCAAAAAGTTTTATCTTTATTTGTTTTTAAAGTGTTGAAAAAATCAAAGAAAAGAGAGGCTTTGGGAAATTGGTTTTGATCTTTATTTCAATATCTATTTGGTGTTTTTCTAAAGTGTTTTTCTTTGTTATTTTCTTTCTAAACACTTTATTTTCTTACACTTGAGTTATCATATCTAATCTTATCTATAGGATCTTGTTTTTTTGAGGAATATTACTTGTGCTCTATTGTGATCACCAAGATTGTAATCCTTTCTTTGCTTTGGCTTTGTGCCCATCCCTCTTGTGTGGAGGTGATTGTATTGAGTTTTACCTTTGTGTCTATCCCTCTTGAGTAGAGGTGATTGTGATTATGATTTGTCTTTGTGACTATCCCTCTTGTGTAGAGGTGATTGTGTTTTGGCTTTGTGCCCATCCCTCTTGTGTAGAGGTGCTTGTGTTGAGTTTTGACTTTGTGCCTATCCCTCTTGTATAGAGGTGATTGTGATTGAGAGAGAAGTAGTATACTCAAAGTGTAGAATTGTAATTCCTCAGTGGAGGTCCCTTTGTGGAAGGTTCTGTGTGAAGGCGGGAAAGTAAAGCAGCGACTCGAATCTCGAAATATATCTTGGTGTTTGCATTTGATCCACTATCTCCTAACTCTATCTCTTTTATATCTTGCATTGCTTTATATTGCACATACTCATTTGCTTGATATAGTTTGTGTGTGCCTATACTTGTGTTGAACCAAGAGAGCTTCATATAGCACCTCAACTCTTAATTTAGAGGAATCTCGAGAAGATAGTCCAGATCCCTTCACCGGGAATTCGGCTACACTCTTTGGTTACACATAATGTGTTGCAATTGAGTTTTAATTCCACATCATTTGTCATTAGATTACCTAGAACACCTATTCACCCCCCTCTAGGTGTATTTCAGCCCTCTATCGCTGACTTCTATGCCAGATGATCAACTCCATCAACAAAACCCTCGCTCTTCTCCTTCAGCTCTACCTCACCGTCTCATCCCTCAATGTCGCCTCCCAGCTCTCCCTCCTCCAGTGCCTGTGTGTAACCCTAGTTCCTTCTCTCTCTCTCTCCCCCTGCCTTCCTTCCCTCCTCTATTTGATTTTTCTTATTATTTTTTTGGTTACTGATTTTTCTAGAGTTGTTTTAGGATTACGCTTGGCGGAGCTCGACTCACACTAGAGGCTATCCGAGGGATGCAACATCCAGGTCCCCATGGAGGTCCTGAAGTGAGTCAAAAAGTTCTCTTCAATTTGGGAATTCGATGTTGTTTTCTTTAATTGTTTGATTTTGAAATTTCTTTATTTTTTTCATAGTTTGATTGATGATGGGAAGAATTCAGACGAGTTTACGAAGGATGTGTTGAATAGTTGCATTGTTAAAAACCATACCACCAAAGGGAAGACTGATGCTTTCAAGGTTATCTCTTGTTCTAATTTTAGTGAGTTCCAGGTGGCTTGATTAAATAGATTTTAATGAATTATTTTCTTCAGAGCTTTTGGAAAATACCCACTGGAGGAGCTGGAACAGACATTTCCTGATGAAATGGAAACTTATAGAGAGATACGCGTAAGTTCAGTTGCGGTAAGTAACCGAGAGTTGTTACTCTTATATGATGTTTTATATTTTTGATAAAGATAATTGTGTTTTGTTAATTGTGTTGTTCGGGAAGTATACTTTCGTAAATTCTGGTTATCATTATGCTCAGGGAAGGGGGAGATGGGAGAGGGAGAGGTGCGCAGGGGAGCGAGGAACCGCCGACAGTCGCCGCGGAAGGAGGAGGAAGGATGGGGAAGAAGGAGGGTGCATTTTGGACTTTTCTCTGGGTAAACTTGTCCAAAAAAAATAATGACACTCTTTGTAATTTTTTAGTGTGTGCTTTAATCAATTGTTGTTGTGCCAATATACGTGTCTCTCTTTTCCCATGCTTTCATATTTGAGCAAGGTGACTAGTCTACTTGGGTGAGACAAAATTCTTGTTTGTGTCCGCCCACTCTTATCTTTTTTTTTTTATCTTCTACTTCATCCATACAATGTAAGAAATCCATTTTTCTCTTCTTTTTCTTCATATCTTTGCTCAAAATAAACTCACAAAAAAAAATTTCTTCCTTCTTTAATCTTCTTTTTATCTCATTTCTTGAAAACCCAAAACATTTCATATTTGCTCATCCCAATCTCGTCATTTTCTTCTTCAATTCCTGATCCCCCCTTTTGTCATTCATCAACAAAGCGGTGAAGACGAACGAACAATAAATATATTTTAAAAATAAAATTTTGATACCAATGAACACAATCAATTGAAAGAACCAATTGAAAGAAACAATTTTTTTATGAATTGATATCAATAAAAAGACATGATATCAATTGAAAGTAAACACCAAATTTTTAGGTAAACACTATGTTTACTTTGCAATAAGGATACCAATTTGAAAATAATACCAATTTAAAATTATTGATACCAATAATGAAAAAGTTAGCATATAGCAAAACAAAATATTTTTCATCATAAAGAGGGGGAGTAAGATATCAATTGAAAAGTAAAACCAATTGAAAGATAAAATAAGAATTTTCTCTCCCGTTATGAAATGCCAATAAAAATAATGCATAAGCTTGTATAAGATATTAATTAAAAAATAAATGACATTAAGAACTAAATCAAGCTTAGTAAGAAATAATTTGTGCTAGAGCTGTATGACATATATGTTTAAAGCACAAGAAAATATCTATGTATGTATCAGAGCAATATAATGTTACTTTAGATATGATCCATACATATATAGAAAATATGAGTATACAAAACAAATTTTGATACCAATTGAAATCAAATTTTAGTAGACAAAATAAATGTTGGTACCCCTTGTAGATAAAAAGAAATTTTAGATACTAATAGTAGATTTTGATATCAATAGAATGTGAAATTGATACCAATTGTAAGTACCAATTGACATGAAGCATGAAATACATTTTGATACAAAAAAAATATAAATACTAATTGTAAATTAATGCAAAAGCATGTAAAGATACTAATTAATTTTTAAAAATAAGTCAAGTTTAGCATAAACAATTTTGTGCTTTTTAAAAGAAGATTAAGGACATAGCAAAACAAGCACAATCAAGATCATATATATGTATGTATGTAAATAAGAATATCAATTGAAATTTGAAGTATACATATATAAGAACAAACATATGAGTATACAAAAATAGAGTTTCATGAAGATCATGTGTATAACTCATACCTACCATCCTATTCATGCACAAGTTTAAAAGATTATTCATTTAGGGTATACAAGGCATTGTCGTCCATCCAACCGCCCTTTGATGGTAGAGATTTTTTAAAATATGATTTGAATATATTTTAGCATAGTTTGAAAACTCTACCAATTTGAAGAACAAAGACTACTTTTAAAGATAATTTTAAAAACTAGTACGAAATCCTTCAAGACATGAAACCAAATCATATATCTTATGAAAATATGAAAATCACACAATGATTGACACTCAAGATCAATAAAGCACATATAAAGCTCATAAAAATAAATTCATGAGTAAACACCAAACATATAGTGTAAGAGTCATGTAATCAACAAAATCATAGAAATAAAACATTGAAGCTCATATGAATTTTTTTATCAAAAGTAAGAATCATCAAAATTAAATATGCTTCAAGGTATATGTATGTTTTGTTGAAACTAAAAGTATACATACATATCTCATACATAAACGAATCTCAAAAAAATTTTACATGAAAAGCAAGTAACTCTAGCATAAACATGTATATCTAATAGTTTTAGATAAATTAACATATACATGAAGATAAATACATTTTATGAAAACATGTAAAAAAAATAGGGAAACAAGTAAAGATGCAAGAATCATCAAAACTAGGTTATACAAGTACATCCAATGGGTACAAATGAGCAATACAACACAAACATATGATAAACAAATGTGGCTCATTAGTTGTACAAGTATAAACACAAGTTTTAATAAAAGTTTCATCTAAACATGTAATCAAAACATGAGTGCAAAATCATAAACAAACATGATCATTAGGATAAATGCACGTGCTTTAGAGGTAGGCTATACACAATAGCTAAACTATAGTGAGAACAAAAAAAATAGTCCATATAAACATGGGTGTATCTCAAATACTACATATGTATATCACAAGTCTAATAAATATTGCATTTAAATATAATGAACATAAAAAACACGAAAATCGATACATGCTAAAAACATTCATATAAAAGCATGTAAACATAAATAGGGAAGTAGAGATAGTTACCAAACCATATGAACTATTCTATATATCTCCAAACCAGGGTGGTCCTCTCATCAAACATTTTTGAATGTGATGCATCCAATGTAGTGTCCATCAAGCTCAAACGCATCCACTATCAAGGCACCAATACCCTCACGTCAAGTGATAGCCCACACCTACATCAAATACAATAGGGGTGAATTTTGGTACCCGTAACTTATTGGGTCCATGAGGGTTAGCTCCTTTCCTAACCCCAACAAACTTATTTGTAAAATTTGAATTATTTAATCTATCATAACAAAATCTTGTAAGGTGGCTCGTACGTCCACAATGTGTACAAGTGTACACATGAGCATACATAGAATCATGTGTGTGAGCATGATGAGCATGTGTATGCTGTGTTTTGTGTGCATGCATATGTGAAACTTGTTTCTTTCGAAATATGGATTCTAATTTCTTGTGATCCATAACACATTGGTTCAAAGTGAAGCCCAAACAATCTACACTCTTCTTCAAAGCACATCTATCATTTTCAACATTAGAAAAAGATGTGGAACATGCAATAAAAACACAAGATGATGAAATTATAATAGCATGACAAACATGAGAATCAAAGTCATTTTTCAAAGAAATATTTTTCTTTGAAACTAAATCTAGTTCTTTTGAAATTGAAACAAATTTATTTTACAAAGAACCATTCTCTTTTAAAATAATATCGAGTTTTGAAGACAAAATCTCCTTATTCTTCAAAATATCATCACAATTATTTTTATTCTTTAAAAATTCATTTTCCTTTAAGGTAAGGACAAATTGGGATTTCAATTAATCCCTTTTACTTGAAATCTCAACCCTTTCTTGCAAAGCCATATTAAGTTTTGAAAACAAATCCTTATTTTTTTCTTTTAATTTAAAACTTTTCTTTTTCAAAACTTTGTACTTTGAAAGCAAGTCTTCACAAAATAATGAAAGTTCTTCATTTAAGGCATCGGCATCCATATTGTCATCACATGAAGAACTAACACTATCATCTAGTTGAGTATCCGAATGTACCTCAAGGGAGTCATTTCCTTGGACCATGTAGCAAGTTTCGTTGGACTCATTTCCACTAGATCTTTCTCCACATTGTTTGTCATTTGTAGCTTAGGAGAGGTCAATGTATTCTACACTGCAAAAGCGGAATCACAATGAGAAAATATAGATAAATATTTTTTGCTAAGTGTATGCTTTAGTGCATCTAAGACTTGTGTATTAGCCTCAATGTACTTGTTATTACCAAAATAATTTTTTTGGTAGTGATAAGGTAAACATGCATTCCTAGGGTTTTAAGTATATACTCATCTTATACTTTCACATATCAATGTTGGTAATATCATACATGGGAGGGATCATGAAATCCATGAGTGTATAAACAATATGTGTGCAAATGCAACTCTAGATTAGCAAGCTAAGATTTCACTCCTAGGTGGTTAAACCTAATATCAGGAGCGTAGGCTCTGATACCTATTGAAAATATACCTAGAGGGGGGTGAATAGGTATATTAGCTAATCTAATGAGAAATAATATCGAATTAAAACTCAATTGCTACACACTATGTGTAACCAAAGAGTGTAGCTGAATTCCCGGTGACGGGCTCTGGACTATCTCCTCTAGATTCCTCTAAATAAGAGTTGAGGTGCTATATGAAGCTCTTTTGGTTCAACACAAGTATGCGCACATACAAACAATATCAAGCATGTAAGTGATATGAACAATATAAAGCAATGCAAGATATAAGAGAGATAGAGTTTAAAGATAGTGGATCAAACACAAACACCAAAATATGTTTCGAGGTTCAAGCCACTGCTCTACGTCTCCGCCTTCACACAGAAGGATTTCCACTACGTCCACACAGGACCTCCCATAAAGGGAACCTCTATCGAGGAATTTGCAATCACAAAGTTAGGAGTACACAACTCCTCTCTCCAACACAATCACCTCTGCACATGAGGCAAGGCACAAAGCCAAAATAACGATCACCTCTACACAAGAGGGATGAAGGCACAAAGCCAAACTTAACCACAATCACCTCCACACAAGAGGGATAGCCACAAACTCAAAGCACAACAACCTCTACACTAGAGGGATGAACACAAATCCAAAGCAAATGAAGATTACAACTTGGTGATCACAATAGACCACAGACAACTCTTGGTGATCATAATAGACCACAAACAATATTTCTCACAAAAACAAGATCCTATAGATAGGATCAGATATGATAGCTCAAGTGTGAGAAAACAAGGTGTTTGAAAAATAAATCACAAAGAAAAATACTTGGGAAAAATACTAGATAGAGATAGAAATGAAGATCAAAACCAATTTCCTAAAAACTCGATTTTTCTTTGATTTTTTTAACCCTTGAAAACAAAATAAAAGATAAAACTTTTAAGCACAAAAACTTCTTTTAAACTTGTTGCAAAATACTAAAAACATTGGAATGAAAGCTCTCTCAAAATTAATTGAAAACAACGCCTAAAACCCCTTTATATAGGGTTGGGAAAAATATAGCCGTTGGCAGCTTGAAAGGTCAAAAATGACCTTCCGGTCGACCAGCTCAACGGTCATATTTCTGACCATTGTGCCTCTGATTGACCGCCCGGTCGACCGGGCGAAGCCTATCGGTCGATCGCCCGGTTGACCGGCAGTACCCGAGAGTGGGGTACTTTCAGTCGGTCGACCGCCCGGTTGACTGGCCTACTTGGTTGGTCCTGTGCACGCTCCATGCACATCAGTCGACCGGTGCGGTCGACCGACCATTGGTCCCGTCGACCGGCCGATCGACCGCCAGCTGGTTCTGGCAGAGATTTCAGAACTTAAAACTTAGACATTTTAACTCCACTAAAATCCCATAAAATCCCATAAGTTTCACAAAAATCAATTCTTGTTAGATATTTGAATAACAAATATGTGTGACCAAAATCAACACATATTATAAACTATTTGAGCTATTTTTGTGATACAAAATATTTAGCCTTAAACAAAAAACGTATTTTTTAAAAACCAAACTTTAAAATGGAAATCCGATTTTTCCCAAACTTGTATAATTACAAAAAACAAGATATTTAAATTCTTTTAAAACATATTGTGTATGGATAGAATCCAATACACATGTAATAGATATATCTATGTTTTTGACATAAATTTCAAAATAAGTTTTGTTTAAATACAAAACTCCAAACACATGAAAGAGAACATCAAAATAAGTTTTTTCAAAATATGTGAAGCAGATATGTATATAGATGAAATCCAATATATATTAAACCAAGTAAACCTGTTTTGATTCTATCTATTCATGAAAATCATATATATGTATATTCGAAATCCAAAAACTGATTAAACGAAAACCAAACATATTGAACTTGTGTGTGTGTTTGTGTGAACTTGAGCATGTCAACACTAGTCTATCTTTAAATAAGATCTAAACACAAACTTAAACTAGATAAACCGAAGTTTTCTTGTAAAACTCCTTCTCCAATTCGACTCGATCTAAATACGATCCAACGAGCTTGACTTCATATGAGTGCTAGATACGATCTTGACGATGAGCTCTTGAATCTACATGAGATAGCTCAAGAACTCCTTTGTTGAAGCTAAACACCAACTAATATCTTGATCAACTGAAACTATATAAACACAAGATTATTAGTAAACTAACCTTCATAAGTTAGTCATCATCAAAACTAAGGTGAAAGACCTCCGGGCTAACAATATTATGAACCATAATCGAAAATCGAGCACCTATATTGATAATTATAATTGTTATTCGAGAAAGTGACTAAATAAGTAAGTAAGTATTGCGTCTTCTCGATGCGTTGATCCACATAGTGTGTATGCACATGAAATCATATAAATTTAACTGTGTATAACATATATGTATGGATATGGATGTGTTTATGATAATGAACATGCATACAATGTATATGCTAATTGTGTAAGTAGTATTTGTTTATGCATAATGGTGTGTAACCATATACATGCATGTAAATTATTACATTATGTTTTTGTTTTATCAGAGGAAGGGACTGAGTTGAACCGGATGTAATCAAAGGGCAGTATTATTCTTATTTAATATATCAGAGGAAGAGACCTGGTGTAACTGGTGGGTGCGAAGACGAGGTAAAATGTATTATCGGAGGAAGGGACTAGGTTAAACCGGAGGTGATCGGAGGAGAGTATTATTATTATTTAATATAGTGGAGGAAGGGACCGAGTTGAATCAGAGGTGATCGGAGGGGAGTATTGTTATTATTTTATTGAAATATGCTTGACATAAATTTTGATATCTTGATCTTTACTTGGTCAATTAAAAGTATGTATGAACATGTGTTCATGAAATTCGGTATATGAATGTGGATGTTTATGATATCCGGTACAAGGATATTGATTGTTTATGATATCCAATTTATGAATGTGGTTATTTATAACATCTGGTATATGGTGTGATTGTTATGTGTTTCATCATGTATGGACATACAATTATATTTGGATACTACCGTGAGTAGTATGTGATGTCCGCGTGCTTACATCTCATATGTATGTTGGAAGAACAATAATGAATTGTAAACAAACCTAATTAAAATTATAAGCTCCAGGAGATATGATTGTGACCGTGGGTTATACGTAAAACATGAATGTATTGTGATTTGAATATAAGTGTATACAAATATGTTATATGGTATTGTATCAACAAGTCTATAAGTGATATATATGAAAGTGTATGTGATCGACAAATCTCTAGGTGAATATAATAGATAGTTAATCAGGTTAGGTCTTGTATAACACAAGATATTATATGTAAATATTAGAACACGTGTGTTTAGAAGTATATGAAAAACAAGTATCTAATAATAGAAAGAATCAGAGACCTATTAAGCTGCACTACTCATTATAAGTAAGAAAATAATTGAGATTATTATTGAAAATGTTCAACTGCATCATACTTGATTTATAATAGTATTAAAATGCATACTTGATTTGAATGACTTTACTCACTGAGCTGTTTAGCTCACCCCATCACATATTGATATTTTCAGGTCACAGCAAGGCGAAGGCTTGACTTAGAACTACAATGATGTTCTCCTAAGATGATGCATGTATTTGCTGTAGAATGTTATTCTTTTTGTACACTCTGATTGTATTAGTATTTGTGGGTTAGTGCTAGTAGTAGATAGTAGTATGCTTATGCGAAAAAGTAATAATTTAATAGTTAATTAATGGAGATAGATATGCATGACTGTAGTTTTCATATTGAGTAGAATTTATAATTGATTTTGTGTTAGAATGTTATATCAAAGTGAGCACTCGTGTATATGTTTATTTGATTGACTTTGAGATGAGATTATATGATGAAATTTGAAATTATAAGTAGGCGAGGTGAAGCTGAAATGGTACTATATATTGCGTGAGATGTTGTATATTGATAAGTAGACTGATATTAGCCAAAATTGAGTTATTGTATTGGAGCAGACTCCATATTTCAGAGGAGATGTTGTCAAAATTTTCGGAGATGATCTGAATAATTAAATATAAAGGTTGATGATTATATTAATTAATGTGATTAAAAACTGGGACCGTTACACTAATACTATTCATATGATCGAAGAATGCAAATCAATATAGTAAGATCAAGCATACAGAGATTTGATATCACTTTCTTAGATATCATTAGAGAAAGGCAATATTGATATTGATTATGTTTCTACTGATTTTCAATTAGCCGACAGTTTTACAAAATCACTTGATTATAATTGATTTTCTTTCACTTGTGATGAATTGAATGTTTGCATAATGAATACATGATAAGTGAGAATTTTTTTTAACTTTCTGTTAGCATTTCAATTGGTATCTCTTTTACTTGTTTTCGAATTGGTTTCAAATATCCATGTTTGTTTCAATTAGTTTACATGATTTTTTAAATTGGTATCTTTCATTTTATAACCATGTTTCAATTTTTTTTGGAATTGGTATCATGTTTTACTCTTTTTTGATGTATGACAAAAAGGAGGAGCAGAATTGTAGTTATTTTGTAGTTTTTTTGTTTTGAATCTATTTACCCACTTTATTAGGTGACAAAGGAGTTTAGCCGAGTTCCACGACAGTTGACCGATCGCCAGCACAATAGACGACCAAAGCCCCAATGTCGACACCAACAACAAATCCTGCAGTCACAAAGGAAAAAGAAAATCCCTACACCAAGCCTGGGATCAACAAGTGTTGACGAACCTGGACATAAAATCCAATGAGTGCCCAAAGAGGAAGCAAGTCAATATGTTGGACTATGAGGGAGAAGACGAGGTGCAAATTGAACCTGAGCCGGAAAACTCTGACTTTACCTAAGAACATGAAAATCCCGTAACTTGTATTGTTCAGAAATTACTCTGCAATTAGAAGATCCCCGACACCACACAACCATGACAAATCTTCTATTCAAGATGTTCGGTCAAGCACAATGTATGCAATCTTATCATCGACAATGGAAGCTGCGAGAACATTGTGTCTAGAGCACTTATAGATCATTTGAAGTTAGAGACAAAATCACATCATCATCCCTACGACATTGGGTGGATCAAGAAAGGCCCCATCATCAAGGTAATGAATCTATGCTATTTTTTTATGTACATTGACAAATTCTATCTAGATTTCTTTGCTTGTGATGTTGTCGATAAGGACAAATGTCATATTCTTTTCGAAAGGACGTGGCAACATAATGTTGACGCTACACACAAAGGAAAAGAGAACATATGCATATTCATTTGGAAGGGCAAAAGAGTTGTCATGAAGTCAATTCCATCTACTCCAAGATCTACAAGAGAAAAGGCATCTTCATTTGTATCCCCATACAGTCAATTTGATAGGAACTCGACGATGAGTTCTTTTGAATAGGGAGGGACAAATGTTGGAAGGAAGATTCTAAAGTCAAGTTTAACAGCAGGCCAAACAGAAGCCCCAATCGACTGGGAAATCCAGATGAAGACATCGATCGATCGACAGAAAACAGAGAAGAAATGCAAAGAGCAGGCCCATATGTTGGTCGACAGCCCGATCGACTGACCAAAAAATAGAAAATATAGATTGGCTCAGCCGGTCGACCGATCGACCGGCCAAACCCACTTTGACCAGCGGTTGACCGGCCAAACCCACTTTGAACAGCGCAACAATTCACACCGATGTTACCTTTTATTCTTCTGAACTGATTTTGTCGGTTTTCAATATTGAAGTGTATGCTGTTAGAGAAGCTCTTGGCAAGCGTAATTGTATATGCCAACAACCTTTATGCAGGCAATACCGAAATGTACAAGTACATACAACAATTCTGCATATCATTCATGTGATAACTTCTCATTTGATTTATCTTAGTATATAAATATTGTACAATGCAAGTGGGGTGGTGGCGTAGTTGGCTAGCGCGTAGATCTTATAGCGATCTTGAGTCATCCTGAGGTCGAGAGTTCGAGCCTCTCTCACCCCATTAATTTTTTTAAACTTTTATCTACCCGTCTTGAGAGCCTGTTTGGCTATCCTCATATTTGAGAAACCTGCGGTAAGCCTCACAAAACAGCTTTCCATGCGAAAGTTATTTGATGAGGCCCACATGAAAAAGCTGGACCCGAGACCATCATTAGTAGGGGCCACATCAATTGATTGAGTGAAAAAATTTGACAACAAAACGTGTTTTCGGATTTCTGAAGCTCAGACTCATTTACAATATTTTTTTTCCAACCTCAAATCTGAGAACCAAACGGGCCCTAAAAGTTGGAAAGGTCTTACACAAAATGTGCTATTTGTTGTCACCCTGACAGAATTATGTTCATGTTCAAGATCTTCTCATGCTTTTAAAGTCTGTTTGGCAAAAAAAAAAAAAAATAACCAACAAAAATTTGACAATATTTAAATTTTTGTTGGCAAAAGATGAGCTCGATTGTTGTCAATTTTTTTTTTGGTAATAACTGTCACAATTGAGAAAAGAAAACTGTCACATTTCTGATTTTTTTTTAATCTTATAAGAAAAAACAACTCAGTGTGAAAACCCTGCAGAAAAAAAAAAAAAAAAAACTTTCTAATCAGCTTTCCAACAAACAAGTAGCCCCTAGTGGCTTAAAGCCGGCCACCTCTCCTACGCCCACTCCGCCACTCCAGCTGCGAGCAACAAACATCCAAACCTCACAGAAACAAAAAGCACCAACAAAAATCCAAAATCCAATCCAATCCAATCCTGAAAAAAGAAAAGGAGAAACAACGAGTTCTTTTCTCCCTCCTCATGCCTCTATTATTAAAATGAAATTAATGGAGGAATCATTGCCCCTTCAATGAAGAAGAAGAGATCCAGGCTCTCCTCATTCAGCTGCCCCCGTCTCTTCCTCTTCTTCTGCTTCCTCCTCTCGGCGATGCCGCGGCGGCGACACCGCCTCCGCTGCCCGATCCCGTTGGTCTCCGCCGCCTCCGCCTTCTCCGCCGCCGCCGCCCTCTTCCTGCTCCTCTTCATCGCTTTCCTCTCCTTCTTCACCCCTCCCTTGGTCGACCACCCCATCAGCAGCAGCACAGCTTGTTGGAGGATCTCGGCCAATCTGATGCCGAAATTGTCTTCCAAGTTCCGGTTAGTTTCACTTTTTGATATAAAGATTGTATTTTTACTGCAGAAATGAGTGTTTGGGGCAATGAGTTTTTATTATTATTTGGTTTGGTTTCGTAGAGGGATGGAGAGAGCTCGAAGTTCGGCCTATGGAGCTCGAAGCTGGCACAGAATTTCTTTGGGTGCAGCAACGCCAGCACGAAGTTTGAAGGTGATTGTGTTAGGGTTATGGTGTGGTGCATTTGAGCTGATAAAATCATGATTTTGAGATGAAATTTTTATTTGTTCTCCCATTTCGCTGCAGCTGAAGTTAATACTCGCACTGATAGGTACTTGGCGATCGCAACCAGTGGAGGATTGAATCAGCAAAGGACTGGGGTGAGTTATTTTCCTGAAAAAGATGATAAAGTTGGTTTCTGAAGCTGTATTACTATCGATCATTTATGCTTTTGTATTGGTTGACCTATGTGAGCTGGTGCAACACTTGAACTATGATTGGCCAAATAAATTGTATTTATACCGTCAAGTACAGAAACTGATACTAGCTGGGAAGAGAAGACAAATCACTACACTGCAATCTTAAAGTTAAATTGCAAGATTAGTCTAATTTTGGTTTGGGAACAAGAAAAACTTCTAATAGACAGATTCGACTATATCCCTGTAAAAAAATATACATCTAACCCTTGTTGTTGGTATTGTTGAATGTTTTTGCCATCACTTAAGCAGTGTTTTAAACATTGGATATCAGCGATATATCGGTCGGCAAAATTGTATACCAGATATCGGATACCGGGTGATATATCGTGATATGGCATTAAACACCGAACGTCATACCGGATGAAAAATATATATGTGATTGCCTACATAAATCATATGAAACTACTTAAATTAAGTTTAGAGTTATAGACTAATAGGGATACTTACCTTTCATAGAAGCTCCTCAAATTCGTTTATAGAAGCTTCTCAAATACGTCACGTGGTAATATATCGGATATATTCATATCGGATATCGGCCGATATATCGGCCACGTGGCGATATATCAGCCTAAATCGGTCCAAAACGATATCTGGTAAAATTTTGCATTTATCGTACCGTTTTGGATAAAATATCAGTGTCTTGGCCGACATACCGGTATATTGGTCGAGATTTAAAACAGTGCGCTTAAGAAACTTGTGCTGTAAATGTAGTGTAATCTTCCATATTGCCTGGATCTTCCTTCTTCCAACGTTTTTCTTATTAGATCTTTGCTTGTGCTGTGTTTCTGTGCCGTTTCTCTCTGTCTCTCTGTCTGTGTGTTTCATGCATTTTTTTACTTTTCTGGGTAGGTGAGTGGTTTTTCTTTTCTTTCTTTCTTTCTTTCTTTCTTTCTTTTTTTTTTTTTTTTTGAGAGAAAGGCCATAACCTACCTTTTGCTTTATTTTATTGCTATTAATATTTATGGTGGGTTGGGGGTGTGGTGCATGTGGTTTTTGGTCAATTGAAGCAACTGCCTACAAATGTTAGACATGAAGTCATGTCTGTTGTATTAGACACTATACTTTTGATTTTTTGTTCTATCTTTGTATATCTTTTTATAATTTACAATGTGTTGATATGTCGTGTCATGTCCATGTTGATGTGTCCGTGCCCATGCTACAGAGCAAGCATGACTTTGTTACTGCTGTTGTTGCTACATAAGACTAGCTGACCATCTTTATGTTTGGTCTTTGCTTTTTGTCATATAGCGCATGCTAAATATGTTCTGAACAAGTGGAAGATGATCTAATCACTATGTATGTATTTGTCTTTGTGTTTCTCTCTGTTTTTCCCTCTCTTTTTTTCTTTTCTTCTTTTGGTGTCTCTTGTGTAGTCTAAAAATGATTGGCAACCTGGGTGTTGATGTTATTTTGAGGGTGAGGCTATCTGGTTGTACAATTTTTGATTGCAGAATCATAAGATAGAATTTTGCACTTTGGTTGATCTTCGGGTTCTATGGGTCTTTAAGGTACTTCCATGGTTGTTGCAATGCCTTTGACAATATCTCTTTTGGTTTACTAAATCTTATTTGAGTATCGAGTATCAGCCGGTGGGCCTTTCTGGAGGTGTAGGGGGTGAGGTGATGATTTCAGGTTCCAGGGACTTGCATGTGACCCTCTGTAGGCACATTTGTGTAATACCCATTTGGGGTTTTGTGGAACCCCTTACCAAATTTTTATTATGTGCATACCCGGCATTCAGTATATACATTATATATATGGCTGGTTGATTCTGGGGCTGGAATAATGAGATTGCCACTTACACCTCAGTGTATTATCTGGCATAATGAGATTGGCATTTACGCCTTACTGTATTCTAGAGGATTTCTTATACTTAACCTTTTGATTTCTGGTGGCGTCTCTCCTCTTTCGCATGGACATATATCTGAGGAGCAAACTATGTATATCTTGTGTGTCTGTAATGATGAGGACATCATGCCACCGCCCAGGAGCAGGTTCGATCGAGTATACTTCAGGAGGCGACGCGCTGGTCTTCTATGGCTTTAGATGGGACTTGTTTCAGACTTTATTGATAGCAGATGTTTTTACCTTTATTTGTTTTCCTTTTATTTTTGTTCTTTTGTGGACTTTTAGTACCACATCGGTTATTTTCCAGTAGTCCTCTTTTGTAAAGCCTATATAAGGCCCCTTAAACTATTGGAATGGATTATTGAATGATTAAAATTTCCACAAATTATCTGAGTAATTCTTGAGTCTCTTTTGCTCTCGAGTTTAGGGTGAGAAGCCCGTGCAAGGGGTGGAAACCCAAATTTTATCTTTCCTCAGATTAAATCTCAGTTACGATTTGAAGGTGATTGCGATCCAGGTGGTTTTACATCATTTTGGTATCAGAGCACCGGTTTTCAATTCCCTTCAAATTTTCTTTTTTTTCTAAATTTTTCAGTTTCCAAACCCTAAATCTATATTCCAAAAACCCTAGATCTATATTCCAGATTCATTCAAAAAAAAAAATTACACTGTTTCAAAAAAAACAGTGAGAATTCTCGTCGAAAATCCCTCGAAAATCTCTAAAATTCCCACCCAGCACTGTTCATCTTCCCCAAAAAAAAATCCCTCGAAAATCCCTAAAAATTCCCACCCAGCACTGTTCATCTTCCCCAAAAATCCCTGCACACCCGATTGTTCATCAAATCCTAGGGTTTCGCTGCCGCGCCGTCGCTCTCCGATCAGTCATCGCACTTCGTTCACCCAGATCTCTGCCGACGACGCTAGATCTTCCCCAGCTCAGTTCCGCCACCATCTCAGGATCTCGTCGCCATCACCGCTGTCTTCAACCATCTCCGACGTCGACGAGCTCCTCTCCAGTCGACCCCTGTGCCCTAGCCGCCAGTCGCCGCCGCCGTCGCCGCTGTCCCAGGTTGCCATCACCAGAGTCTCCGCCGCTGTTGAAGATCTCCGCCGCTCCTGTCGACCAGAGAGATCTTCGCCGTCGTCGCCCTTTGCTCCATCAAGTTGACGCTGTCGCCGTTCCGCTCAGCCTCCCCCTAGCCGACAGCAAAGAGAGGAGAAGAGTGGGAACGGAGTCCTAGGATCCCCGTCGTTGACTCCATCGCGACCTCGCCGGGCTCCTATCGCCGGCGATAGCTTCAGACTCCCGACAACGCATCGCCGCCGCCGCCGCCTCATTCCACCGTTGCCCTAGCCTGGAATCGGGGAAGGGAATTGAGTCTCAGAGAGTAACCCGACCCAATTATATCAGGGCTGGGTCGGATCCAATCCAACACGGGCCCGAGTCAGTGAACGAGTCAACTCGGCCGAGTTGACTCGACTGAGCCAACTCAGTTCAGTTACTGATCGCTTCCGACGACCGTTCAGGATTCATTTCAAGTCCGAATTGATCCGTTTTCGAGGCAGTGGATTCGGGACAACCAGTACTACGCGCCTACAACAGTCTCGTTCAGGTTTGACTAACGGTCGCCTTCTCAGGTAACTTTGAATATTCTATCAGTAATTCCTGCCATTTAATTAAAATAGCTAGTTCTTTCCAATCTGTCGCATGATAGAATTTATTGACTGTTACCCACTAAATAAGTGAGTTGTGTGATTCTGATCTTGAGTGGTAACCGACCTAATATTAATTGTGCAACTAAATTAATTTGAATTTGTAATTACTTGATTAATCTTGAAAATTAACTGTATTAGCACGTGTTTTATCACTGTCTCCACATTATAATTTTCTTAATCACGTGTTAATCTCATTAGCTTAAAAATTGGTATTATCTTTCACCATTCTAATCTCTGACTCCTCCTGCATAACATACATATCCTAAGGACAGCTTGCATTTAGGGTCAGTGAGAATCTTGCATGCCTACTAGAAGTGGTAGAACTTTTTCTATAGGCGAAACTTCAGCACCAATGGACCCTAGCATTCATGATACCCTTAACACAATCCTACAAAAGATAGAGAGCATGGACAGGCAACTACAAGAAGTTAAGGATCAGGTTGATGTCAACTGTAGGGATCTAGCAACCAGAATTGGTAGGCTAGAAACCAATAGGAGAAGAATCAGGGATGATGAGAGTTCTCGAAATGACAGTAGGTCTCCTAGGCGTGAGCGAGGCCATGACAGTAGGTCTCCTAGGCGTGAGCGAGGCCCACCTTACCGAACAACTGATGCCGATACCCAGTATATCAGGAGCGTTAAAGTTGATGCTCCTTCTTTTGACGGGCGTTTAGACCCTCAGGTCTATATCGATTGGCAGTTGGCCATGGACCGATATTTTCGTTGGCATGACATGTCTGAATCAAGAAAGGTTCGATTGGCCGTTATGAAATTAACGGGACAAGCTGGGCAATACTGGGAAAATTTAGAGAGGATGATGAGGTACAGAAGGGAAGACCCCGTGGACACTTGGGAAAGCATGAAAGAGAAGCTTATGATGAAGTATGTTCCACCATCATTCAGTCAACAATTGTTGGACAAATGGAATCGATGGACCCAGGGAAACAAATCAGCTGCTGACTACATTGCTAAGTTTGATGAATATCTGAATCGGTGTGGAGCTATTGAGTTAGAATCTCCCGAACAGACCCTATCTAGGTTTAGGTCCGGTCTTAGGGATGATTATCGCCGAGAGCTTATTGCTCGAGGCATCACGACTCTAGAACAGGCATATCAGCTAGTCACCGACTTAGATGAGTCTAGAGGATCCTACTTTAACCGAAGTAACTTTAAGGATAACTCTAGAACCACCACTACTGGCCAGCCAAGCTTCAACCGAACACTTCCTACCCCAAGTAAACCTGCCTCCAGTTCCTCTAGCGTCAAACCAGCAGGTCCTTCTGGTGCAAAGCCCTTTGTATCCGAGAAGAGAACGGTAAGTGAACCAGGAAAAGTCAACCCTAGAACCCAATGCTACAGGTGTCAAGGGTATGGTCACCTTGCCAGCCAGTGTCCGAGTCAAACCAAAACCCTCTTTGTCGAAGTTCCCATTGAAGATATAGAAGGAGAGGATGATGGAGAAGAAGTGGTGCACCAACAAGACGATGACTCGGATGCCTCTGCGAAGAGTATGAATTTAATGGGTGCATCCGAACTGTGGAAACGACGAGCTTACCTCCTAATGTGGCTCGCACCCAATTAGGAGTGGTTAGATGTACTTTAACCCAGCCTGAACCACTCAACGACTGGAGAAGGACTGCCATATTCCAAACTTGTACAAAAATTGGCAATAAGAACTGCAAGGTAATAGTGGATAGTGGCAGCTGCATCAACGCTGTGGCATCAAAGTTAATTACCACCTTGGGGATGACACCGGTGAAGCATCCAAACCCCTACAAAGTTACATGGATCGATGCTACATCTATCGATGTGCAAGAGAGATGTCAAATTCCCATCCAGTTTGCCACATACACAGAAAATGTGTGGTGTGACATACTACCCATGAATGTAGGTCATATCATTTTGGGTCGACCATGGTTATTTGACCTAGATGTGACCATACATGGACGTACCAATCAGTGTTCGTTCGTCCATAATGGAAAAAAGGTGAAGATTATGCCAAATCAACCGAAGCCGCCAACCCGAGAGAAAGAAGCTGATAAAGGGAAAGATAAAGTGGACGTTATAAATCCAAAAAAAAAAGGGTTGATAAGGGCAAAGGTAAGATGGAAATGAACTTGATTAGCCACGATCAAATTGAAAAGAGCTTGCAAGATGGCTCTACTTGTTATGCTCTCGTGGCTCGAGAGGCTAGCCGGGATAACGAGGAGCAGATTCCTGAGCACATCATGCCAATTCTGGAGGAGTTTTCCGAAACCCTCCCACAAGATCTTCCAGGTGAGTTGCCCCCTATGCGAGACATTCAACATGCTATTGACTTAGTCCAGGAGCAACTTTACCAAATTTGCCCCACTATAGAATGAACCCAACTGAACATGCGGAATTGCAACGGCAAGTAGAGGAGCTACTTGACAAGGGGTTCATCAAGGAGAGCTCGAGTCCATGTGCGGTTCACGCACTTTTAGCGCCAAAGAAGGATGGTACATGGCGTATGTGTGTGGATAGTCGTGCAATCAATAAAATTACCGTCAAGTACCGTTTCCCCATTCCCCGTCTTGATGATATGCTGGATCTGATGTCAGGTGCCACAATCTTTTCCAAAATTGATCTTAAGAGCGGGTACCATCAAATTAGGATCCGACCGGGGATGAATGGAAAACCGCATTTAAGACTAAAGACGGGTTATATGAATGGTTGGTTATGCCATTTGGACTGTCCAATGCTCCAAGCACCTTCATGAGAGTAATGACCCAATTGTTTCGACCGTTTATCGGTAAGTTCGTGGTGGTCTATTTTGATGACATACTAATCTATAGCCAAACCCAGGAGCAACATGTGGGTCATCTGAGGCAAGTCCTCTGCACACTCCATGCTGAGAAATTTTATGCAAATCCAAAGAAGTGTGCTTTTTGTATAGACAGGGTTATCTTCCTAGGATTTGTGGTTTCCTCCGAGGGGGTTTCCGCAGACCCTGAGAAAGTGAAGGCAATAACCGAGTGGCCACAACCCCAGACGATCAGGGAAGTCAGAAGTTTTCACGGGTTAGCCACTTTCTACCGTCGGTTCATCAAGAATTTTAGTGCTATCATGGCACCTATCACCGACTGTTTAAAGAGTGAGGTGTTCCAGTGGACCCCTGCTGCCTCCAAAGCTTTCGCTGAAATAAAGAAGATGATGACGGAAGCTCCTGTAATGCGTCTCCCTGATTTTTCAAAAGCTTTTGAAGTAACTTGTGACGCATCGGGACTAGCAATAGGTGGTGTACTGAGTCAGGAAAACCACCTGGTTGCTTATTTCAGTGAAAAATTAAATGATGCCCGTCAACGCTACTCCACTTATGATAAAGAATTTTATGCGGTTGTACAGGCGTTGCGCTACTGGAGACATTATCTGTTGCCACATGAATTCGTGTTGTACTCAGATCACGAAGCGTTAAGGTATCTCAACTCCCAGAAGAGATTAAACGCGAGGCATAGCAAATGGGTGGAGTTCTTGCAGGATTACATTTTTGTTCTCAAACATAAAGCAGGCATCGAGAATAAGGTTGCTGATGCGCTGAGTCGACGTGTCACGATCTTGGTGGCAATGAGCACAGAAGTGGTTGGATTTGAGAAATTAAAGGAGGAGTATGAATCATGTCCCGATTTGGGAACATTTATGTCACGTTACGAGACGGCCCTGTTCGTGAGATGTACGGTTTTCTCCTTCAGGACGGTTATCTCTTCCGATTCCGTAAGTTGTGTATTCCCCGTACGTCCCTCAGGGATTTTCTCTCTTGGGAACTACATGCTGGAGGTCTGGCGGGACATTTCGGTCAGAACAAGACAATTGAGGCCGTTGAACACCGATTCTACTGGCCGAGTCTGAAAAGAGATGTTTCTAAAATAGTTAGCCAATGTCGCAGGTGTCAATTGGCCAAGCAACAAAAGCAGATTGCCGGACCTTACACTCCTCTTCCTGTACCTAATTGCCCCTGGCAAGACGTGAGCCTAGACTTCATACTAGGACTGCCTAAAACTAAAAAAAAGCATGATTCTATCCTAGTGGTAGTTGACCGATTCTCTAAAATGGCTCACTTCATCCCGTGTTCCAAGACCTCAGATGCGTCTCGAGTTGCTGTCTTATTCTTTGATCATATCGTAAAGTTGCACGGGATACCTAAAACCATGGTGTTTGATAGGGATGTTAAGTTTGTTAGCTATTTCTGGAAAACACTTTGGCATAAGATGGGCACCAAACTGAAATTCTCAACCGCCTTTCACCCACAGACAGATGGTCAAACCGAGGTGGTAAACAGATCGCTAGGAAATCTCCTCAGGTGTCTAGTTGGAGAAAATTTAAAAACTTGGGATCTCATTTTGCCCATGGCTGAATTTGCATATAACGGATCTGTTAATAGGACTACGGGTCTCAGTCCTTTTGAAATAGTAAACGGTTTTAAGCCCAGGCAACCCATTGATTTAATTCCCATGGCTCATCATCATTCTAGGGTATCAGACTCCGCATCAGCATTTGCATCCCATATCCATGCATTACATGAGGAAGTCAGAGACAAGATAATGAAAAATAATACTGATTATAAAGCTTCTGCAGCTCTACATCGCCGATTAAGGTCTTTTAATGTCGGAGATTATGTGATGGTCCGCATGCGAACCGAACGGTTTCCACCAGGAACCGTGAAGAAATTACATGCGCGAAGTGCAGGGCCATTCAAGATTATTAAGAAAATCAATTCAAATGCTTATGTGGTGGATCTCCCACCTGACTTTGGCATTAGTTGCACCTTTAATGTTGAGGATTTGGTTCCATATCGAGGTACTTTTGATACCCTTCTGATCCATTTGTGGATGAGCCAAGCCGAGACCTTCTTTCTGAGAGCCCCCCACTACCTCCACTTCCCCCTAAAATGTCCTATGCAACAGAACATATAGATTCTATCTTGGATGATCAGATTATCTCTACTGGAGATGGAGGGACGAGACGCTATCTCATTAAGTGGACGGGAAAACCTGATTCAGAAAATTCTTGAATTACTGAGGAAGACCTCCAGCATCTTGATCCTGATCGACTGGAGCACTATCACAGCAGACAGCAGTTCTATTCCCCACACTCGACAGGGTCGAGTTCCTTCCACCCGGGGGGAATTGATGAGGACATCATGCCACCGCCCAGGAGCAGGTTCGATCGAGTATACTTCAGGAGGCGACGCGCTGGTCTTCTATGGCTTTAGATGGGACTTGTTTCAGACTTTATTGATAGCAGATGTTTTTACCTTTATTTGTTTTCCTTTTATTTTGTTCTTTTGTGGACTTTTAGTACCACATCGGTTATTTTCCAGTAGTCCTCTTTTGTAAAGCCTATATAAGGCCCCTTAAACTATTGGAATGGATTATTGAATGATTAAAATTTCCACAAATTATCTGAGTAATTCTTGAGTCTCTTTTGCTCTCGAGTTTAGGGTGAAGCCCGTGCAAGGGGTGGAAACCCAAATTTTATCTTTCCTCAGATTAAATCTCAGTTACGATTTGAAGGTGATTGCGATTCAGGTGGTTTTACATCATGTAATTGTTATTTCTTCTGGGTTGTCAAGTTTCTCGAGTTTGAGGAAACTTGTCACATTCTCTTATGTAGAGTAATAGGTAGACAAGATCAATGGAATGATTTCAGGTTATGGCATCTCAAATTAATTCGAGCCATGCTTAATATGGGCTGTTGAAGGTTATTACATTTTCAAAAATACGAGGGTGCTTTCTTAAAGCGAGTGAATGTTCATGGTAGTTTTTTTATGGTAGTTTTATGTAATTTAGCCATAATAGAAGTTGGTGGGTCAGGTCTGGGTTTAAGTTTTGCTTTAAAACTGATCAAACATGATTAAGTTTCATGTTGGGTTCTATTTGGTCCACGGTTTGCCAACTGTAATATGATCTGAGCTAACCCAAAATTCAATTTGTAGGAGTGAATGTTTCAAGAACTTGTTCCACTTTGTAAGTTTTGATCTGTCTCAAGTGAGTCTATACGCATACAATCTTATCCACATATGGTATTGTATTATATATATTGTTATGTTTTATAATATATATTGTTATATATATTGTTATGTTTCAATTTAGATAAGTATAAATGTTCTATTTGCATATTCAACCGAAAACCTATAACATTGGCTTATGATCCAACGATAATAGATAAACTATTTTTACATTCTAAAAACAAGTATTTGTTACTTATTTCATTACTATCATTTAGGGATAAAGAAGAATTTACATATGACATTTTAATTTTTATAAAGAATATTATCTATTATCTTTGTGTCAAGATTAAAATCTATAACCGTAAAATGAAACTGAGGAAATTATTAAGATTTATGATCTAGTTGGGATATTAGAACTTAGACTGAAACTGATTTTTCAAACCATGACTTCCATACGTTCAACTCAAGATTAAATGTGACAAGGTTACCAAACATTTACATGATAGGTAGCAAGGACACTTCTATTGTGAAGTTGAATTGCCTTGGACAAACCTGGGACACACATTGCATACAGAACCTCTTTGCCTTGTAATTTTTGTTTTGTATATCATGACCTAATGATGAGGACATGACATCGGCGTGTCCGAAGAGGAGATACGATCACGTGTATCAGTGCAGGAGGCGTCGAGCTGCATTTATTTGGATTTAGCAAGGGTTATGTTTCAACTGGAGTCTGTACTTTTCTTTTTAGTATCATTATCTTTTGTTTATTTTTCAGTGTTTTTAGTACCACATCGGTTTTGTGAGAAAACTCTAGTTATTGTAAGCCTATTTAATTGGCTTCGCTTAAAATAAATAAGATAGACTTTGAATGAATGAAATCTTGAGTTTTTAATTATGAATATATTAGTTTAAATTTGAGTGTGAAACTCTTTTCAAAACAGGATTATTGTGTGAAGTGATATCCTAGTTATCTTATTCAACTTCAGATTCAACCTGATATTAGCTACTCAATTTTCATTTCTCATCCACATACACAACACTCAATCCCATGACAAACCCATTTCAATCTCTGAATCCAATTACAGAATAACAACTGAATTCCTCTCCAAAGCCTTAGCCACAATACAATTTCCCCTCCCCTTTGTGCGCGACCCAGTTCCCAAGCCAAAGAAAAAAAGAAAAAAACAGCACTGTAGCTCTGCCGCCATCCCTCTACCTGAGCCGCCAGCACAGTAACAGAACCCAATTCCATTTCCTCTTGATCCAATTACAAAATCCAAATCCAAATTAGTTACAAGGTAAATTCCCCCCACCCCTTGCTTTCCTTCTCCATTTCGTGAGCAATAACAGGGAAACTCCCGTAGAACTGCCGTCTACACCCCTCCCTCTCCCTCTTGCGCCAGCAGCCCATCCCAGTTACAGAACAAAGAAACCCCACCCTCTCCTTTCCTCTCCTACATGAGCAACAACAGCACAAAGGAGTCCTCCCTCCTCCTGTACTTGTGCCAACAGTAGCAGAGCTCCACTGCCCTTCCCTTCTTGCGTGCGTCAGCACCCATCAAGCAACGAGCCCCGGATCACAGACCCAACTGATCCCCTCAACCTGCGGTATCAGACAATCAACGTGAGCACAACACTTTACAATCAGATCGAAGCAACTTCATCAACACAAATTCAAAACAACGGGATACCCGAGAACGTGGCTTCTCGGCAGGTACTTTTATTTTCAGCAAAATCAAAATAACTATTGGATTACATCGCTTAATTTTATCTCTAATATTTTATCATGATTTCTCTGTTGTCCACATATAATGGTGAGTGTGTGTGATTCTATTGTCCTTGTGTTATATTGTTTCAATATAGCAAGTTAGATTATTCCTTATAACTAAGTATTGTGTGTGGTTAGTGATGACTAGAATTGTTTACGTTGCAAGTATCAATTTTTTGTCAAAGTCTATCTTACCATATATTAGTTCTACATTTATTCCTATCAAAGATCGTAGTTTATAGTGAAACTAGTAAGCAATGTTTAAAATAACGATAACGTAATGATAACGTTTTTCCTTTGTTATGTTAATATAGGTTATAACGTAACGCATAACGTAGGTTACGCGATTTAATATTTATTTAATAAAAATAAATATATATACTATATTTAAGAATTTATATAAATAAGAAAATAATTTTAAAAATTTTAAAAAATATCAAAATAATATATCACACATTTAGCAAGTCTCACAACAATTTTTAGCAAGTATTACAAAAATTTTTCACATTTACAAGTTATATAAGTTCGAAAACATAACAAATTTCATAATAAGTTCGCAAACATAACAAACTATAACAAGCATGATAATTGAATTATAACAAGTATGATAACAAGCATGATAATTTTTAGCAATAATCTTTTGATAATAGTATCCCAGCCAATATTTTTAGCAATTATCTCTCTCCGCCTAGATATTTCACTCTCTGCTCTCCCCTCCCGATCTCTCTCTGCTCTCTCCAGGTCTCTCTCCTCTCTTCTCTCTCTTGGGAGAGAGCAGAGAGAGATCAGGAGGGGGAGAGCAAAGAGAGAAAGAGAGAGCTTACATGTGCTTGGAGACGACGTTGGCGAGAACCACGACGGAGAACCACTGCTTGAGACGACTTTGGCGAGAACCATGACGGAGAACCACCGCTTGGAGACGACGCCGACGAGAACCATCACGACGGAGAACCACCAGAGGTAGGTCTTATTCTTCTTTCTTCTTCTTGGCGCCGACGACAAGGTCGCAGAGACGGCGGCGAGATTGCAGAGAGGATTTTTTGACCCTAGACCGAGTGAATTTGGGAGGTTTTATAAAAGTCAACTTGCACCGTAACGTAAGTTACGGTGCGTTACGTTAATAACGTAACGTAACGAATGTTATGGGCAAAATAACCATAGTTATGAAATATTGTGTTTTTTAGCCCAGTTACGTAACGATTGGTCGGCGTTAGGTTATATAACGATTATAACAAGTTATATAACGGGTTTTTTAGAACACTGCTAGTAAGTTTAGCTTTGTCACTGATTTTGACATCACTCGCATTCAATTTCACATCATTTTGGTATCAGAGCATGGTTTTGGTGGAAAAAGTTGCATTAGCATAAATTTAGGAATCTCATTTATTTTTGCATCAATTTAATTTAAAAAATTTCATTTAGGTTCTACTTGCATTCTTTTAGATCTTGTTAGTGCATGGCCACCTATAGTGGACACCCCTATTTGCTAGGAGAGTCTAGTGAGTCAGGCATTACAACTATGGATCCCCAACAACTCGCCGACACAATAGCTGCCATACAAGTCTAACTAGCCAACCTGACCCAAACTGTAGCCCAGCCTGGAGATAGGCTAGGTAGAGTTGAAACTCGTCTCGGGAACCGTAATAAACATGAAAGAGAACACAATTGGATGGTACTATACCAAGGACGTGGTGAGCGAGATCCTGATAGTCAGTTCTTGAAGAATATCAAGATTGATGTCCCAACATTCGATGGACGTCATGATTCATAATTTTTTCTTGATTGGACTCAACAACTTGATAAGTACTTCATGTGGTACGATCTCACTGAGTGCAGAAAAGTTAAAGTTTGCAGCGAAGAAATTAACTGGTCAAGCTAGCCAGTATTGGACTAACTTGGTGAACATTCGTGCTACTCGTGACCAAGAACCGATCGATACCTGGAGAAAAATGAAAGATGAACTTAAAAAAAAGTATGTGCTGCCATCGTTCAGTGCCCGTCTCATGGCCAAGTGGCACCGGTACATTCAGGGCAACAAATCGGCACAAGAGTATGTGGAGAAGTTTGATAAGTTACTCACCAGATGCAACACCATTAACACTAAAGGGCAAGCTCAAATCATGTCTTGATTTAGAGCTGGACTTAAGAGACGACTTGCGAACCGAACTTTTGGCGTGTGAAGTCACCGAGCTTGAGAAGGCCTACACGTTGGTTCAAGATTTAGATGCGGCAAAGTCTAACTCCATCTCTAAGGGTCACACACAAACAACCAGACTTCCTTTGAGTCAGTACCGCAACCGTTTCCAAAACCAGACTTCTACTCACAAAGCGGATACTAAAGGCAAGAGTGTTGACAACAAAGGCAAGGGCGTTAATAAGGATTTCTCCAAACTTATTCTCACAATCTACAAGTGCCAGGGATATGGACATGTAGCTGCAAATTGCCCAACTCCGGTCAAAATTGCCTTAGTCAATGGGGAACTTGAGGTAGTATCAAATCAGAATTAGAGAAATTTATTTTCCGGGAGAAGAGTCTGATATGGATGATGATACCACAAGTGACAGCATTGGTCTTAACTACATTCAACCAACGATGTCTATTCAGTTATCCGTCGTCAGGTGTGCCTTATCTCAATTCAAGAAGAAAGATGACTGGAGACGAACCATCATGTTGCACATCATTATGAAAATTGGTGGTAGGAGCTGCAAGATAATTGTAGACAGTGGAAGTTGTATTACTGTTATATCGTCTACAGTAATCGCCAAACTTGGCCTGAATGCTGTACCCCATCCGCATCTTATGGAGTTACATGGATTAACTCGTCAGCACTGGAAGTCAAGCAGAGATGCTTTGTTCCAATTGACTTCGCTCTCTATAAGGACAAAATCTGGTGCGATATTGTATCTATGGATGTGAGTCATGTTATCCTTGGACGACTATGGTTATACAACAAAGATGTTACCATATACGGTCAGTCGAACATGTGTCACTTCGAACACGAAGGGAAAAAATCAAGTTACTACCTCTTGAGCCTAAGGTTGAACTATCTGAACCAAAGCCTACTATAGTGAAAAACACTAACAGTATCAGCTTGATTACTGCAAAGGCTTTCGGCCAAGATGTAGAGAAAGGAGCTCTCTTCGTGATCCTCACAACTAAGGAAATTACTAAGAAATCCAACACCGCGATCCCTCCCGAAGTCACCCCAGTGATTGCGGAGTTCGCTGATGTGTTTTCTGAAGACCTCCCGGACAAGCTTCCACTGATGCATGACATACAACACGCTATTGATCTATTCCCAGAAGTTAGTCTTACCAACTTGCCCCCACTATAGGATGAACCCCACCGAGCATGTCGAACTCAAGAGGCAAGTTGACGAATTGATGAGAAAGGGCTTCATCCAAGAGAGCATGGGTCCTTGCACGATGCCCACCCTCCTAACACCCAAAAAAGATGAATCTTGACGTATGTGCATGGATAGTCGTGTTATCAACAAGATGACGGTTAAATACCGTTTTCCCATTCCTAGACTGGACGATATGTTGGATTTGATGTCTGGTGCTACTATTTTCTCCAAGATTGATCTCAAAAGTGGTTATCACTAAATTCGCATCCGTCCCGGAGATGAATGGAAGACCGCCTTCAAGACCAAGGATGGGTTATATGAGTGGATGGTCATGCCTTTTGGATTGACCAATGCTCCGAGTACTTTCATGAGAGTGATGACGCAAGTACTACGTCCATTTTTGGGCAAATTTTTGGCAGTGTACTTTGACGACATCCTCATCTACAACCAATCTCGTGAGCAACACTCGACCATCTACTCAAGTTTGTTCTGTATCGAGGAAGGAAAGTTGTACGCAAATCCTAAGAAGTGCACCTTTCTCTCTACACAAATTTAGTATCTTAGATTTGTAGTCTTTGCTGATGGAGTTTCTGCGGATCATGAGAAGATCAGAGCCATTGAGGAATGGCCCGAGCCTAAGACGATTCGTGATGTAAAAAGTTTTCACGGACTCGCTACTTTCTATCGTCGGTTCATTAAAGGATTTAGCATTGTCATGGCTTTAATTGCCAACTGTCTGAAGAAGGGAGAATTCAACTAGTCTCATGCTGCCACGAAAGCATTTATTGAGATCAAGAAGAGAATGGTCAGTGCTCTAGTTATGCGTCTTCCTGATTTTTCTAAAGTCTTTAAAGTGGCATGTGACGCATCAGGAATTGGAATAGGCGGAGTCCTTGCTCAAAAAGGTCATCAGTTGCTTACTTCAGTGAGAAACTTAATGATACCCGACAATGATATTGCACTTATGATAAAAAATTCTATACGGTGATTCAAGCACTTCGCTATTGGCGACATTACCTATTGCCACATGAGTTCGTTCTCTTCTCTGATCATGAGGCCCTAAAGTACATCTACTCTCAAAAGAAGCTGAACGCGCGACATGGACGATGGATTAAGTTCCTTAAAGACTATACGTTCACTCTATTGCACAAAGCAGGAGTAAAAAACAATGCCGCTGATGCCCTCAGCTGCCGCATTTTCATTTTGACCAAGATGTCTACGGTGATAAATGGCTTTGAGAAGATAAAAGCTGAATATGAGTCGTGTCCCAATTTTTGCGACATATTACGCCATTTGATAGATGGATCGACTCAAGAAGTGGATGGTTATATTTTGCATAATGAGTATCTCTTTTTAGGCCTAAAGTTATGCATCCCAAGGCTTAGAGAATTTCTTGTGTCGGAGTTGCATGCTGATGGTCTAGTTGGGCATTTCGGGAATAAGAAGACCATAGAAGCCGTTGAGTATCTGTTCTATTGGCCAGGGTTGAAACGAGATGTTGCCAAACACGTAGGAAGGTGTCACACCTGCCAACTCGCAAAGTAACAGAAACAGAACACCGCTTTGTACACTTCATTACTGGTCTCAAATTGCCCATGGCAGGATATTAGTATGGACTTCGTGTTAGGACTCCCGAAAACCCTTAGAAAGCATGATTAAGTCCTAATTGTTGTGAATCGCTTTTCTAAAATGGCCTACTTCTTGCCTTGCTCCCGCCTCTCGTATTTCTGACGCCTCTAGAGCGGCCAAATTTTTTTCGATGGCGTTATTAAACTGCACGGTCTGCCTAAGACCATTGTGTTCGACAGGGATGTTAAGTTTATTAGTTATTTCTGGAAGACCCTTTAGCACATGTTAGGCACGAGATTGAAGTTCTCCACTGCTGTTCACCCTCAGACTGACGGACAAATCGAGATTGTGAATAGAAGTCTAGGGAATTTACTGCGTACCCTCGTTGGTAAATATATTGAAAGTTGGGATCTAAAGTTGTCTATTGCTGAGTTTGCATATAATTCATCAGTTAATAGCACAACAGGTAAGAGTTCACATGAAATAGTATATGGCTTTAGGCCTAGGTAGCCCATTGATCTCATTTCCATGGTTGACCATTATAGAGTATCTGAGTCTGCACCCTCCTTTGCCATGCATATGCATGAGTTGCACAAAGTCATCAGTGATAAAATTAAATAAAGCAACTTTGAATACAAGGTACGAGCTGATGTTAGGAGAAAATTTAAAACTTTTGATATTGACGATCTTGTGATTGTCCGAATTCGTCTGGAACGGTTTCCTCCGGGGACTGTTAAAAAATTACATGCTCGTAGTGCTGGACCATTTAACATCTTAACGAAACTAAACGACATTGCTTGTATTATTGATCTTCCTGAAGATTTTGGAATTAATTCTACTTTCAATATTAAGAATCTAATAGAGTACAAGGGTCTAAATTTCAACCCCAGCAACTCATTGGTTGATGAGCCTACCCCTGAGCCATTTTCTGAGAGACCCCCATTTCCCCTACTCCCAGATATCAGTCCTAGTACAACAGAAAATATTGATAAAATCCTAGATGATGAAATTATCTCCACGAGAGATTGTGGAACTCGATGGTATTTGATATGTTGGAAAAGGAAGTCACCTGCTGAGGACACGTGACTGAATTGCAATGAGTTGCAGTAGATTGATCCACATTTGTTGGAGTACTATGAGAGTTCCTCTATACCTGACTCGACGGAGTCGAGTTCTCTCCCACATGGGGAGAATGATGAGGACATGACATCGGCGCGTCTGAAGAGGAGATACGGTCACGTGTATCAATGCAGGAGGTGTCGAGCTACATCTATTTGGATTTAGCCAGGTTTATGTTTCAGCTGGAATCTGTACTTTTCTTTTTAGTATTATTGTCTTTTGTTTATTTCTTCAGTGTTTTTAGTATGACATCGGTTGTGTGGGAAAACTCCAGTTTTTGTAAGCCTATTTAATTGGCTTCACTTGAAATAAATAAGATAGACTTTGAATGAAAGAAATCTTGAGTTTTCAATTGTGAAATATCAGTTTGAATTTGAGTGTGAAACTCTTTTCAAAATAGGATTATTGTGTGAAGTGATATCCTAGTTATCTTATTTAAATTTAGATTCAACCTAATATTATCTACTCAATTTTCATTTTCATCCACATACACAACATCCAATCCCATGACAAACCCATTTCAGTTTCCTAATCAATTACAGAATAACAATTGAACCCCTCTCCAAAGCCTCAGCCACAATATAATTTCCCCTCCCCTTCTCTGTGCGCGACCCAGTTCCCAAGCCAAAGAAAAAAAAAGGAAAAACAACACTACAGCTGTGCCACCCTACCTCCGCCTGAGCCGCCAGCACAGTAACAGAACCCAATTCCATTTCCTCTTGATCCAATTACAAAATCCAAATCCAAATTAGTTATAAGGTAAATTCCCCCCACTCTTTGCTTTCCTTCTCCATTGCGTGAGCATTAACAGGGAAACCTTCATAGAACTGCCACCTACACCCCTCCCCCTCCCTCTTGCACCAGCAACCCCCCCAGTTGCAGAACAAAGAAACCCCACCCTGTCCTTTTCCTCTCTTGCGTGGGCAGCAGTACACAGAAGTCCTCCCTCCTCCTGTACTTATGCCAACAGTAGCAGAGCTCCATCGCCTTTCCCTCCTTGCGTGCGTCAGTACCCAGCAAGCAACGAGTCCGAGATCACAGACCCATCTGATCCCCTCAACCTGCAATATCAGACAATCGACGTGAGCACAACATTCTACAATCAGATCCGACGCAACTTCATCAACACATTCAAAACAATGGGATAGCTGAGAACGTGGCTTCTCGGCAGGTACTTTTATTTTCAGCAAATTAAAATATCTGTTGGATTACATCGCTTAATTTTATCTCTAGTATTTTATCGTGGTTTCAATGTTGTCCACATATAATGGTGAGTGTGTTTTGATATAGCAAGTCAGATTATTCCTTATAACTAAGTATTGCGTGTGGTCAGTGATGACTAGGATTGTCTACGTTACGAGTATCAATTTTTTGTTAAAATCCATCTTGCCATATATTAGTTCTACATTTATTCCTATCGAAGATCGTAGTTTGCAGTGAAACTAGTAAATTTAACTTTATCACTGATTTTTGACATCACCCGCATCTAGTTTCACATCACCTATTTTACAATTTGTTGTGTATTATGTCAGTTTCGGCCTGTCTATGTACATGGTTCGCTCTAATGTCCCGTGCATGCTTAATTATGGAGTTTAACCTTGATTCTTCTTCAAAATTGCTAACTATGATTTGGTTGACTTATTCTGAATTGTCATTAAGCAGACACATACTAAAGATAACTGATGTGTTCAATTTTGTGTTTGGAATATGTTCCTCCTGTTTAATATGTGTGCTCTTACGGGTTTTTCCCTTGCAAGCATGTGCAGATTTAACCACTGTGTGCGCTTAGTTTCACTTTAGCTGCAACATAAGCTATATATTCACTTTGGAGTTGGCGCACACATCCACTATCTAGTGTCTTGTGTCCTTGCAGAAAAGGCTTTGTGCATACAGGCATGTCCAAACTTTACCAATTACCACCATGTGATGCACTTGGTTTTTGCCACACTTATGGAGGCTGCTGTTGGCGCTGGTGCCATTTGCAGTGCCCCAAGTAAGGACTTCTGAGGGGGCTCCCCATCCTAGTACTATTTCTGCCCAAGCGCGCTTAACTACAGAGATCCAACCATGGTTCCTCACAAAAATCACTTCAAGCTTTCATTTTTGTAGTCAAGCAAACTGGTGCTAATTTTGAAATGAAATAAGGACTTTTGTGTTCTTTTTGCTAAGAAATGAGAGCTTCTCTGGGGAAGCATAATTCTATCCCTTATTGGGTTAACATTCTGTAGAAAGACAACTTGCACTGTTTATTTCATGAAATTAGAAACATCTTTATTATAATTAACTGTGCCTTTCATTGAAGGGCAAATGCTATGAACCTCAATTATATTATTCCAATCGACCTTGATCTTTGTGACGGAGAAGCGTGTAGTGCGCGCGCGCGTGTGTGCTGAACATTACCCTTAGGCTAAAAGCTTCGACATTTTAGTATTCCTCATTCATCAAATAAACAAATTGGTACTAGAACTCGAAAATAATTTAGTCGATGAATTTCTGTGGCTTCCAATTTTTTGTATAGAAGATCGGTCATATATTATTGAAGGAAAACTTATGAAACCTGCTATTGTTTGCAGATAGTAGATGCTGTTGTCGCAGCGAGGATTTTGAATGCGACCCTTATTGTTCCAAAACTAGATCAGAAATCTTTCTGGAAGGATGCTAGGTTTGAAGTCTTTTTTGATTTCATTAAGTGTGATTGCCCAAATGTTGCCTGCTGTATAGGGATCTGATTTCAATTGTGTGCTGATGTGTCTGGTGCAGCAATTTTGCCGAAATCTTTGATGTTGACTGGTTCATATCCTCTCTCAAAAAGGATGTAAAAATTTTAAAAGATCTTCCAAGAAAGGGTGGCAAAGTCATTAGGGCTCCGTACAATATGCGTGTTCCAAGGAAATGCACTCCAAAATGCTACCAAACTCGAGTTTTACCTGTTCTTCTGAAAAAACATGTAAGTGCTTACTCCAGATTTCTACAATATTTATTTCTTTTTAAGATTCTTAACATCATTATCTGAAACAAATGAAATAGTAGTTCTTTGCGATTATCTTTCTCAGTGATGGAGCAAAACTATCTAGACAGTCACCTAGACTTACCAAGCAAAAGATCTAAAATGAACTTGAAGTAAAACACAAACTGGAGCTATCCAAACAAAAAATCTGAACCAAAACTTGAAACCGGACTCAATCTTCCAAACGCATTCACCAGCAAATCTTACTCTGCTGCTGTGTGATGCAGATGCAAAGGACACTCCAAACATAAATTCCATAACCGAAATACCAAACAAAATTTCTTGCTGAAAGTGCTAAAGTCGGGCTTTTAAACTGTCGATTTCTACACCAATCTATAGAAATTCTACTTCAAAAAGTGGAATTTTCCAAATCTACTTCCACCACTGTGTCCAGAATGCCAAAAGACCTAAGGTTTGACTCTTGGATCGTCAAAACCAGACTCCAATTCACTTATTATTGCCAAAACAAGGTCAATCATCTGATCAAATTTATCGCAGACTTTCTTTTTGCTGTTTGCTGTACAGAACTTGCAAACTTTCTCACCTCGCACGGGATCAGACTTCACAATGACATCCAACCAATTCACTTGGTATCCGGTATCTCATATCAAGCATTGAAGCTCAAACAATCTTTTCTCGTTCCTTTTCCTTGACACAACACAAAACTCATGTCTTCTTCAAACGAACCCAGCCAAAGTCGCCCAAAAACTTGTAAACCAGCCGCTCACTCCTAACCAAAACTGATATTGAGGGAGATTGAGATTCATAGTCTAAATCGGATATCAAATCAATCTGAATAGGACTGCAAATCTGAATTGGGCTTGAAATCTGAAATCAACTGAACCTTTGCAAAGCAAAAATCGGAATTTCAAGGTCAAAACAAGAGTCGTGATTGCGAGATTGCAACATCATGCATTTGTGATTTTGTGAGATTGCAAGCAAGAAACAATCTTTTTTTTCCTTTTCTCAAGATTTTAGCCGAAAACAGATTGGATCCTGTAGTGTTTGTGAATATTCAAAGAACAAGATATAGCTAAACTACAAAGTTCCAAACAAATTTGTGACGCGAAGGAACAAAGCAGATCACGATACAAAGGAGAGAAACAAAAATTACCAAAACATCAAGATGCAGAGAAGAGAAACAAAGGTTACCAAAAATTCCTGATTTTTTTTGAAGAGAATAGCCAAGAGAAGACTCTACAAGGATCAAACAAATGCTAAGATTTGTCCAAACAAAGTTGCAATTGCAAAGAAGATTCAGATTACAAAGAAAGTGCAGAAGAATTGCCAAAAAACAAAAAAAGAAATTGCCGAAGAACAAAGTGGAACTAGGAAATCGAGAACCAAACAAAAAAACAATCGACAAAAATCCTTAAACCCCATGCTCTAATACCATGTTAGATTTATAAAGGTAAATCATTGACTCTAATGAACTACACCTTTATTGATATTCAAGAAGAACGACAAAATACAAATTACATAAATCCATGAGAGCATGTTTTCTTATATAGACCATACAAGGCCAACTCCTATTGTAAATATGTCTTCAAATACATCTACAACTTCAAATACTTCAATTACTATTTTATAATATAATATATCTATTATATCTAATAGGTATAATCAAACAACAAATTTACTGCCAAGAGGAAACATTTGAAGAAGTGAACAGTATATTATCTTCTTGAGCTCCTACAATTTTGAGTTATTCTCTTTCTTTAACACGATGAGATGATCAACATTTTGACTAGAATCGAATGAGATTTGGTGTCAAATGGAAGATGCGTTTATTGCCTTGTATTCAAGGTTAAAGAGGTGTCCAAGGGTGTTGGAAGGTTATACATTCAAATAGTGTTTGATTGGAAGTAGGAAAACCAAGTAATAGATCAAGAAAGAGCAAATTTTAATTGATCAAATGGCTATTTGACTAGTTAATTGACTGGTTTAACTAGTTGGTTATCCATTCGATTGGTTTATTCTCTTTTTGGTTGCAGTTACCGGTTGCAATTACCGATTGCTCAATTATCCGATCTAGGCCCACTTGTTACTAGGTTGAGTATTGATCTATTTTAGCTAGTGTCTTCAATGTATTTTTGATGCTATGATGCAAGAATATCTTAGAGATAATCTAGGGTCATGAGAGGGTTTAAACACTCACATTTAAAGAGTTTATGATAATTGGAGAAAAAGAAAGATGTAGATATTAGACTCCCATGCAAGGGAAGAAGGAGAGAAAGAAGGAAAGAGTACAGGAAGCTCAGATACCTCTTCGAAAAACAAGGATAGGAAAGGTGCTATGCTGAGGATTTCTCATCAAGGAAATCATCATTGTATGGGTTTCATAAATGGTGAGTCAGTGCCCTATGTAAAACTTGAATCAAGAAAAGAGGGTTGGGGGATTTGAGTACTTTCTTGTACTCAAGTTATCATGGAAATTTCTCTCTCAGTCTCTCCCTGTAAATCGGGCGAGCGACTTAAATCATTTTTTTCAATCTTCTTTCATGTTGCTATATATCTTGTACATGCTCTGCGGGTCAGAACTTTATGCTTCCGCACGGTCACCAAAGCCCTTACCACATTCCTAACTGATGTTAATGTGAAGATATAGGTTCAACAGTGAGATCATGATTTGGTGATGATTAAACCTCAAGTCGATGTCAAAGACAAAGGGATGTAGGTCAGAAAATGTAATCAAGTTAATGCAGCAACAAATGAAGTCAATCAGATGCGGTCAAGTCGATGACGGGGTCTCGAGTCACCAAAAGATGTTGAAAGCAAGGATGATGCAGTTGAGGTTGGAGATGACTTGCGAGAGAGACATTGATTTTATGAACTGTCAAGAGAGATTTAAGCGAGAGAAGTCAGATCATAGGCA
Organism: Agave tequilana; assembly: GCA_038442645.1. Taxonomy (NCBI): domain Eukaryota; kingdom Viridiplantae; phylum Streptophyta; class Magnoliopsida; order Asparagales; family Asparagaceae; genus Agave; species Agave tequilana. The sequence continues at coordinate 120,961 of JAVJIF010007503.1, forward strand.
CAGTTTGAAAGATAAATCATCATTAGTTGCTTCTGTTTAGATGAACATGAGTTGAGGTTTCCAAAATGGAGGTGGAGAGGTGGATCATGTTCTATCTCGTGGAAATTGTAGAGAAGAAGATATAGAATATTGGGAGAAGGCAGTGATTACTTCTGTTGCATTCACATGAATATATAGAAACAACATTAAATATTCTTGAGAATATACAACTATACAATTAATGATTTTTTTCTAAAGGTACTATTTAAGTAACCAATGATTGGCCACAATTATTGCATGCACTGTTGTTGTTTTTTTTTTGGGGCAAAAAATGAGTGATTCTAGGAGATTGTGAGAATATGCAAGATATATATTAGGATTTGCTAGGTGTCAGTTTTCTTTCCCTTCACGCCCTCGCAAGAGAGACTTTACTGGAGTTTGAGCTTGGACTGAAGGAAATTGAAGCATTCTCTTGTAAGGCACTTGGTAAAGAAATCTACAAGTTGATATGAAGGCACATAATGTGCATGTAATGCACCACAAGCAAGTAATTCACAAAGAAAGTGATAATCACTTTTATGTGAAGGGAAAGAAATCTGACAACATAGCAAACCCTAGATATCTTGGTAGACTCCCACAATCTCCTAGAATCACTCATTCTACCAAAAGTGTAATGCATGCAATAATTATGGTCAACCCTTGCTTACTTAAATAATACCCTTAATTAGAGAAAATCATTAGTTTTATAGTAGTATGTTCTCGAGAATATTCTATGTAACTTCTACATATTCATGTGAATACAACATAAATAAACTGAGAAAAAGATCCTCCCACTCAATAAATATATTTTTTTCCAGCGTCTCTTAATCTTTTCTCCTACGTTTTCATTTCCCTAGAATGCCACTTACGTGCCAACTCAACTCTCTTTCCTCATACTTTCTTTACAATTTTTTGTATATTGTAAAGTTGTGGGGAAAAAAAGCACGTTCCTTCCCCAACTTTTTCTTTGCTTTCCCGCTTTCTCACTTTCTTCTTACTTGCCAAACGAGCCAAAATAAGAATAACATCACTGAGAAATTATGTACTAATTGGTAGGGATGCAACTGGTTTTGGTGGCACCAGTAAGGGATATGTTGCGGGCAGGGATGGAGCCAAGAATTAAGTTTTGGGGTGGCCAAAATAAGTCATTGATTAATACTGCATAGTTCGTAATCGAACATTGATATAGGAATGTATAAGTGTCATCTGATCTTTAGACTAAGCAATACTCTAGTTTATAATGCCCATTTGATTCAAATATTTACACAATTTTAACAATATTACTAACAAATGATAGCTAAATTGAACTTGATCTTCTCTTTATTCTTTTTTGTGTGTGCGTGTTTGTTTGTCACCCAGCGTTTTAAATGTCAGATATCGGGGAATGTCGGATGTCGTAATTGGATGTTAGATTTCAGATTTCGGAGATATTTTGAGGCCATCTAGTAAATTTTGAACGTCATGACGGATAATAAATATATATTTTAGATGTCTTAAATAATATAATTTTAAAATTTTATCAAGATAATACATACACTACTTATGCAAAACTATATAAATATGTTTAGGATAGGTATACTTACCTTAATATTTTACATGCACTCATTAACTTATTGTAGAAAATTTTAAATTGCTCCAACTTTCAAAACCAACTAACATATTGGGTTTGTTCCGAAATGTCGGCTGACATTTTCCCGAAATGTTGGCCGACATATCGAATTTTTCTCAAAATGTCGGCCGACATTTTTTAAAACACCATTTCAAATGAGAGTGTGGATGTCGTGGCGGTGAGGGCTTGAAAATGAAATGCCAGTTGATATTTAAGAAATATCAGTCAACATTTAAAACACAGGTGTCATCGTGTCAGAAAAATGTGCAATGTGCATAATGTAAACAGGAGTAGAGGTTTCTCGAAACAAAGTCTGATGACTTCATATATCATAAATAAAACAGAAGAAACACACTGCTTAACACAGACACAAGTAAAACATAGATTTTCAGTGAAGGCATTGGAATGGGGTTAGTTTCAAATATATAATGCATTATTCCTTTTTTACATATTTGGGAAATTTACAACAGATTATTTGATCACAAAGGGAAGGAAAGGAACAAAACTAAAGAAATTGGACTCGGTAACTTCTAAAGTATGAAGAAACTTCTTACAAACTAAGGCTTAGAATTTATGCCATAAGAGGAATGTGAGAAGATAGTAATGAGAGAAAGTAATGGGAAATACGGAATCTGTCATTGCCAAAAAAGAAGAAGCAGGAATTAAGTAAACTTAATGTAGGTCTTTTTCAAGTAACATCTTCATGGACAATTTTCAGATATAGTAAGATTGCTATTGGAATTCTGACCATTAAATAATCAGTAGCTAAATCAAGGGGGCAACCAAAACAAGAAACAAATCAAGTAAGAAAATAAACTAAAGTGGATAGTTAAGATGATTTCTAATTTTTGGGGCAAGTCATGGCCCCCACAGCCTTATACTTGGCTTCGTCCTTGGTTGGGGGGACATGCTTATGTCATCCCAATGATTTTGCCTCCTACTCACGTGCAACAATCCTTTCAGTATGGCAGATGTTGTGCAGGCCAGGTGAAAAGAGATTAGTTATTGGTCCTTAGCACTACATTTACCTTTTTGACTTAAATTTTTTCAATTTCTTTTCAGGTTCATGCCGCTTATATTTGATATATATTCTATGGAGAAGAATTTCAAGGAAAACTAGTTTAATTTGGTAGGGTAACTGGCACATGCAAGATGATGTTCTGACATATCTTTAAGAATTACCATGTAGGTTAAGAACTGTTATTTGTTTGAAGAGTTAGAACGAAGCAATAGAGCTTCCATTCACGTAGGGAGATCGTAAGAACTCTGCTTCTAATAGATTTCATGGGCAGGAGCATCTGCATTAGGCTTGGTTACTTTATGCCTTAGGCCTTGCTGTAGTAAGCTCTCTATATTACTTATGTAGCATATGGGTAGTTTTGACCCTTATTTCAGTTTGTTTTGGTTATTTACTTATTTCTTTTTGTGGCATTTGACTCTAGTTGCTGATTGTTTTTTTTATCTGTTTTGTAAATGAAGGCATCTGATCATTTATCCATTTGAAACTCTTCTGCAGGCTGTTCAGCTATCAAAGTTTGATTACAGGCTTGCAAACAGGTTACAGACGGATTTGCAAAAGTTGAGATGCAGAGTTAATTATCATGCTTTAAGATTCACTAGTCCAATACAAAAAATGGGGGATATGTTGATCCATAGAATGAGGGCAAGAAGCAAACATTTCATTGCTCTTCATCTTAGGTAAACTTTGTTACATTCCTATAGTTTTGGTGCGGGATAAATTTTCTTTTTTTTTCCCCTCTAGTATCTTAGCACCAGAGAATACAAAGAGAAGGAAAAAAGGAGAACGGAAAAAGAAGAGGACAACATATATCATGTTATGCATTTCGTATGGATATACTTAAAACCCTTAGGCTAAGTTAGATTCTCAAACTTAAACTTGTTCTCACTAAGCTGGTTAGTTCTTGGGTTAGAGCTTCCTTAGAAAAATTCTTTTGTAGTTTCTGGACACTTAATCACTGGGAACATTTCTATGCATATAGGACACTGCAGTTTTACTTATTAGGGCACATTTTCAACGCTATGTTAAATTTTGTCCAACATGCTTTGTGAATGACACTTTAATCATTATTAAAACACTTTTGGAAAAGTTTTGTTTTAGAATCTCTCAAAAGATTCTAAATGGTTAAAACTAACCAACTCACTATGTTCATTTTGCGCCCAATTGATGCATGTCAAAAAGTACTTGAAAAACATGACTTATAGTTTGTAGGATTTAAATGATGTAGATCCAGTTTAATAGAGTAAAATTTCAAAGCACAAAGATTAGAGAGAGACTCTGGGAGAGACTTGGCTACTTCCGGAAGGATTTGGCTCCAAATCCTTCAGATTCAAATTCAATGTGAGGCTACTTGAATGAAAATCACTCCTTTGAAATTGATCTACATTATTTTAAGTGACTAAAAGCAAAAAAAAAAAAAAAATGAAGTGTTTTGAATTTTTTTTTAACTCATGCATCTGTAAAGCGACAGATGGACATTCTAAAGTGGTATGTCGCTCAGATATATGACTTTGGACATACAAATTCTTGATTCAACTATTTGATAATGATCTAAACACTCAAAAACCCCTTCTATACCAATTTTTTGTGAGGTTTCAAGTATTCTAAACTATTAAACTAACCAATTCACTATTGAGGCCGTCCATATTGTGGCTACTTATGCATAGGATAAAAACATTTGAAACACTTGGTTTTCTGTTTTGGGCACTTATAATAGTGAAGATCAACTTGAATGGAGTGGATCTTCAATTTATGTTTCATAACATTGTGTTTGAATTGGAAAGATTTACTTCCAAATCCTTCCCTAAGGATCCAAGTCTAACTATGTATGTATGTATATGTGTGTGTTTAAGTTTCGCAAGCTGTACTTCGTAATACTTTACTTGAAATGGGGAAAACGTGGTCTACAATGGGATTGTAGATTGCTATTCACAATGGATGTGAGCACCGGCAGCCATCTTATGGATGATCCACTCTGTACATCTTGATCTACATCTATTAATCTGTGAGAGAATAGAACATTAAGTGGTTTGGAAACCATTTATTCATGCAACCTTTGCATCCAATTTTCGCATTTCTATATGGCTGAAATAAAGCTTATTTTGAAGGAATTTGGTGAACATGATACTTGGTTAAATTGTCTCCATAGTGCTTGATCTTTTATTCTCCACTAATTAATACACACATATTAACATGTAGGAGCGCATCACTCATAGGATGGCCCACAGGTGCTGCACATGACATCCATTATAGATAGCAATCTATAATTTCATTGTAGACCTTTTTTTGTACTCATATATAGAAGGGAAATTTCTGAAATGTAACAATGTGCTTGGTTCACTCGTGAAAAACATGGTTGGGAGCAATATGAATCGCCGCACGATTGTCACAATATTAAGTGACAGTGGCAATGCGAAATTGAACATGTAGATAAGGAAGATCTATAAATAGTTCTACAGTCCAATTGCAGTCTATGCTAACTTATATCCCAAAAATTCTTAGCTAAATTATTGCCATTTACATAAGGAAAACTTCTAGAAGACTAAAAGTATATAAAAATTATGGAGAAACTTCAAATACAGAGATTCTATCAAAACCAATGTTTGGAAAGGCTTTTTTGAGGCTCACTTCGAGGCTTGCCTCGGAGCATTTTCAAGGCTAATTGCCTCGAGGCGCAAGAGAAAAGTGATTCGTCCCAAAAGGCATATGCCTCCTTACTTGAATCTTATCTAAAGCATGCACTTTGCACCTCATAAAGTGCTTCTCCATTGAAGTGCACACTTTTAGGTAAAAGGGTTCAAAAAGAAAAATATGAAGTTTAATTTAAATTAAAATGAGAAAGAGCATATCCCACACTTAAAGTACCCATAATTCACTGTGTTCACATCTACAACATCCTGTGTTACTAGGTACTATGATCAGGTAGCTTGTGTTTTTCGATGAATAATTCAACCTCTACTTTTTTCTTGTATACAACTTGTAGTGCAATGATTTTAAATTTGGGGGTGATTTCTGGTTTTTTTTGTCATTTTTATTTGAAGTTGAATTCTCCTCCTTGAAAACTACGTATTGCATTTATTTTTAATAGTCACTTCCTTTCATCTTTTTTGTAACATGTGGTTTGTTATTTGTGTTTTTATGTAAACTCTTTAGCTATGTGGTCTTGAGTTAGACCGTGTGACTGTAAATAATAGGACGTGGTCTTTGGCTCTTCTCTATCCAACCTATTTCAGTGTATGTCCTTTTTCTAAACTAAGCCTTTAGTGTATGTCCTTTTTTCTAAATTAAGTCTAATTCGTTCTTGATTAATTTCTTGATCTGTTTTTATCTATTTGTAGAATACTGTATCATTCTATATATTTTTATAATATTTATAAATTTTAGAAAATAAAAATACAAAAGATCATGCGACTTACGCCTCACGCTCTTAAGGCTTACGCCTCACCTTGTAAGGAGGTCCAACGCTTCGCCTCATGCTTTCGCCTTTTCAAACACTAGACTCAAAACAACTGATGAAGTAAAATTTTGGAGAAATCATTTTCTATATTTTTCAGGACAGCATACCGCAGTCATGTACAGATCCTTCTTCTGTGTCCCTTCCTCGTAGGAATGCATTTTTTCCATGTTATCTAAACCTTGTAGTTAAGCGTTTTAAGGATTCGCTTCCCTCTTTCTAACTTTGTCCATGTGAAACTCTTTCCCATCTCAATGCGGACTACCCTTGGTTTTTGCTCTCATTAAAGATTATTTTCTTCTTTTAGTACCAGTTTGAACTACAAGGTAATAATCCAAATTTTGCAGAACCAGTTTCTGTCCAGTTCAGACTGGATAATATTCCAATTTACCTGTTCTCTTTGTTTGGGAAAAGTGCTGTGGGCTCTTGAAGTTTTGACTCTTCATTCTACATGTTTGCATAGATGCACAATGAGATGGATCCTGCAAGTTTTATGATTCATAAGGATGCTTGTTATGGCAGATTTGAGCCTGATATGCTTGCATTTTCTGGATGCTATTATGGTGGAGGAGAAAAGGAAAGGAGAGAACTGGGTGCAATACGTAGGAGATGGAAAACTTTACATGTAAGGACAGCAATTTTCTTATAGGACTATTTGATTGTTTCCTTGTGTCTAAAGTGATATTCTCACTTGCAGAAAAGCAATCCAGAGAAAGAACAGAGGCATGGAAGATGTCCACTAACTCCAGAAGAGGTAGGCCTAATGCTGAGGGCGCTAGGCTATGGAAGCGATGTTCACATTTATGTAGCATCTGGTGAAGTATATGGTGGTGAAGACACATTGGCACCACTGAAAGCCCTATTCCCGAATTTCTATTCTAAAGAAACTCTAGCTAGCAAGGAGGAGTTGGAACCGTTCTCCTCATTTTCCTCTCGCATGGCTGCTCTTGATTTCATTGTCTGCGATGGAAGTGATGCATTTGTAACAAACAATAATGGCAATATGGCTAGAATTCTGGCTGGCCGAAGGTAGCCTTCATATTCTTTTGTGATAATGATGCATAGGAAAACTTAAGTTGCTCACTTTTCCTCGAAACTTCTCTATATTCACATTTTCCCCTATTTGCTTATTTGCTGTAGGAGATACTTGGGGCACAAGAGGACTATACGTCCAAATGCTAAAAAACTGTACTCTCTGTTTTTAAACCGTGGTAATTTGACATGGGAAGCGTTTGCTTCCAAGGTTCGTATTTATCAGCGAGGATTTATGGGGGAACCTAATGAGGTAAGGCCTGGCAGAGGTGAATTCCATGAAAACCCCTCAACCTGTATATGTGAGAATTCTGAGGCGAAAAAGGGTGGCTCTACACAAAATCAGCTCAAGGTTAATGGGAAAGGCAGGAAGGAGAGTTTGAGCAAAACTGTCAGCGAGCCAACATATAGCCATGATGTTGACAACCATGACAATGAGGATAACCGTGACACTGATGAGGAGCCTGAGTTGCCTGATTTTGATGATGAAGAGAGTTCACTTCAAGCAAAATCAATGTCTAATGGTACAGAGTTGGATTATGATATCTTTGCCAGATCTGAGGAGCCTGAGTTGGAAGAGATGTTTTCAGATTAGTGAAGTGCACTGGAACTGAGCAAAGTTTTGTGGTTTTAACCCTCATTCATTTGTTATATTCTTTCAATTCTTTAGCCAACTGAAAGTGTACTTCTCTTGGGAACCTTCTGGCAAACTCTGTTGTTTCTGCTCATTCAACGGTACATGCCACCATTGAGAAAGGTGCACATCTCTTTCTCCAGAGCTCAGAAACAGGGTACAAATCTTGGGAACAATTTGGCTCTCTCTGGAGCTTTTTGTACGTTGGAGAATTGCTTACCCTTCTGGTTTGTAGTTCAGGAGCAGCATAATCTTCATAGCTGCCAGTAATTTTCTTTGTTTTTAATTTTCTTGTAAATTACTAGTGACTAGAAACAATTAGTGTAAGATTGTTAGAAGAATGAATGTAAGTGCTCACTATTCAAATATGCACCATTTTTGTGTATTATTTGGGAATTCTTTGATTTATATGCATGATTTGTTTAAATTAATATTAGCTTGATCGTACAGTATGTACGTATACATATGTTTATCTAGCTAAAATCTTAGTTTTCACTGTAGATTATGTTGCACAGACATTGATGTGCTAACACAACATATTGACTCCCGGTAAATTCTGAAATGTACAAGAAAAGTTTGAAGTATTGTCCATGGCATGAAAAGTTTGAAGTATTGTCCATGGTATGTGTCTCCAATACACGAAAAGTTAGAAGTATTGTACCTGGTATGTGTCTCCAATATGCACGTTTTAACATGTCACAGCTTCAAAATAGATGTGTCATCTGTGCTACATAAGCTATATACAATCTCTTCTTCTTGTAAAGTTGACACACTCTTCCTATTTTCTGCTAAAATTCCAATAATGTGGATATTTATGAGCTTATTTTATCTGTTTTTCTTGAAAGGTGTTTGGTATAAATTCTATCTGTTTAGTGTTGAAGTGTGATATTCTGGGCATCTGTAAGCTAGTTTAGTTGTAAATCTTAGATAATTAGACATTTTCTCGAAAGTCTAGGAATATTTTGGTTGATGTCAACTGGCTTTTAAGGATTATGATACGCTCCTCTCTTGTACGAAAAAATTGGCACTAGTTATGAGAAGATTAGTGTCCAATTCACGGCCGGTTATAAAATTTTGTCAAATCTTTCATGGCGTCTTACTTTATAGTTGAATCCGTCTTGATGGGAAGTCTCAAATGACACGATGATCGCGGTGTTTAGTAGTAGTAAATTCTTCCCATCAAGCTAACTCTAACCCATTCCCCGCGCGCGCACCATCAAAACAGGGTTGAGGCTTCCATTTAACCCTCTCCTCGAATTGCTATTATGCTTCCCATATCTTCGTATGCTTCTAACTCCAATCAATCTACTCTAATGTTTGGTTGACGGTGGAAGTGAGGAAGTAAGGAAGTGAGGAATTAGTAATAGTTCCCTTTGGAACTTGGGAATTGGTTAGTAAGTTTTCTGGTGTTTGGATGTTGTTAGGAAGTGTGATTTGGAAAATGTTATGTCTTTTCTGGTGTTTGGATGATAATGTGAAAGTGAAAGTGGAAAAGTTGACCACAAAGTTGACCGCAAAATAATATTAAAATAAAAATTAATTAAGAAAAATAAAAAATTGACTGTAATTAGAATGCAAGTGAGATTTACATGATCAAAAAATTAACTGTTTTGTGTTACAACTTATTATAAATGAGATTTACATGACCACAAAATTAACTGTAACACTTTGGAAGTGAGGAAATGGTTGTGTAAAAGAGAAAAGAGAGAAGGAAAAGGAGTTTTCTTATTTTCCTTTTCCGGTGTTTGGATAGATAGGGAAGTAAGCAATTATACTTCCTCATTTCCTTACTTCCGCCCACTTCCTTGCATCCAAACACCCTAAGTGCTCTCCTAACCCTAATTTCCGATCCCCATGTTCATCGCCTCCGTCGAACTTATCTCGACTTGGTTGTGTTCAGTGATTAATCCCTTCTTGGCCACCTATCTTGACAGAGAAGGTCCATCAAGGGCTCCTCTCTGTGTGGAACCCTAGCATGATTTTTCCGATGAGCTTTGGATTCTTTATATTTACCTGGCAGGAAGATCTCGATGAGTCTTTCTTGATGGGCCAGCAGTTCTGGAAGATGTCTTGATCCTTGATCAGAATTCAGTGATCTCTTCGAACCCTTGATGCTTGGTATCAGTTGCAGCTGAGAATTCAGTGATCCCAGTATTGTAGCAGATTTTTCGAATGCAAACACATGCATTTTATTTTTATTTTTTATTTTTTTTGCTGCAAATGTGGTCATGTTATCAACTGCTTTTCCCTCCACGTCTTGTTTCTTGGCAATGGATCACAAGTCCACCAACGACGTCGTTGCTGCCGGATGTTGAGATAGTGATCTTTGGCAACGACGATCGGCATTCTGATATTGTAGACTCATGTCCTGGTGACGATGAAGGAACCTTAGGGTTTCCACCCCGATCTCATAAGCTCTAATCTACCATGCAACCATGCATGTGAGATGAGTCTTTCACCCAATCAAAAATTCTGAAATTACTGTTCTTTTAAGGGAATGACAGACCTTGACCTCAAGAATCTCTTCCACCCTTGGCAACCTCTGCTGGTTCCAACCCCGAATCACTCTCACAATGAAATCATTGCTGAGGTTAAAGTTGCACAGGCTAAGCTACAACCGTGTGCATCAATTGCCATTGACAACCTGAATATTCCAATCAAATTATTAGCATATAAGAAATGTAAGAAAGAGGCAGATCTGCTGAAATAGAAAGTTATGCTCATCTTTAAGCCACCCAGATCAAATAGCGAGGTTATCTAAAAAGATGAATGGTGCGCAAGGAGATTGTTTCCTCCTTTTTGTCCTTTCTAATTATGATATTACTAGTGAAATCTTCATGAAATGAATCAGTTTGGCAGAAAGATCCGCTTGAGGGATAATGGAGAAAGTTAGTGCAAATACCCAACTCTTAAAATTACAGCAATAACTTCAATTTTAGTTTAACAATCTGAGTAAATTTTACATCTTAAATTAACATGCAGTTCTCTTAACTGAAAACTAAAATTGCTTAACCTTACTTTAATTATATGTAAAGAAAAATTATAGTATTTACAATATATAACGATAAGATGGATTAATACACCAACATTGATCCCTTTTTTTAAATGTTTGGATCAAATTCTCACATCACTACTATGGTTTCTTGTATCTTTTCTTCAAGATCGCCATCCAAGAGAAGCTAACAAGGGGGAAAGAAAAGAAAGAAAGTGGAAGAAGATCACCGTTCAAGAGAATCTAATTAAGGGGAGAGAGAGAAAGAAATAGGAAGAAGAAGATGATGGCATTGCCCCTACAACCCGTCATCATTTGATGTGAAACGTGTATCTCTACGAGTAAGGAATCAGTGATAACATCGAACTCGCTAGGCTTCAACAATGACGATCGCGGTTGGAAAATAATTTAAAACTAGCAATGCCAAATAAATGGATTAATAATCAGTACTAAACATAGTCTCAATTAAATTAAACATGATATTCTATTATAATTGCAATAGTCATACTCGTAAAATTGAAGATAAGCAGTAACATGTTTATCAAATTCTCACACCTCACGATATTTGTTGACAACATAAAACAATGAAATATTTGAGAGATAAAATTTATTGTTGTAACTTGATGAATAATCTGATTGTAAGAGTTAAAACTCACCTACTAAGAAGCTCACGTAGATACCTGCTCATGTTGTTGATCTTGCATTGTTGATTTTATTGATATGTTTGATGTGGGATGGAGGGAAAATTTCGAGGTGTGGTGGAGATTTTGGTGAAATTATGGAAGAATAGGAATTGAAGAAAGGATATGATTACAGATTGTTACCCGGATCTCGGCTTCACCACCATATTTTATTCAATACATGAGATCAAACTAAACAACACAAGTTTCACATGGAAATAAAATTTTAATCAAATCATCATTACTTTCAAAATTCAATACATGGCTATATATAACTTACAATACGTGCACTATACGTGCAATTATTGATAAAATCAAATCTATACAAATCTAATTCAAATAAATCCTAAATCTCAACTAAATCTACTCAAATCAAAATTAAATAAAATTAATAAATCCTACTAAATCTAAAATGTTTGATTCCCAATCATTCTCCCTGGCTTGAAAACATTCATCCCCAATGAATGTAGTGGTAGGTACAGCAGGGTAAGCAAGACCCGGTGGAATTGAATCGCATCACGCATTCTCAATCAGGGCAAGGTGTGGTCACATAATCATCACTGATGTGTCACGGATGAACCAAGGTGTTGGAGGTGAAACTAACTTTAAGGACAAGCCGGCTATGAATGATGGTAAGTCAAACCAATAATAGGTAGTAGACAGATGTGAATCATCGATGGTGAAAACTAAACTGACTGCACTTTATTGATCTCTTGTGATCATGTCTCCTATAGAAAGATCTATAATGGGTCGTAAACGTCAGGCGTTCTCAAAGATAATAAGAGAAACATCATAGTTAAAAAAAATAGCTTCATGGTAAGCTCTGCTGGAAGATATACAAGAGTATCAATAGAAAGCTCTTCAATTTCTGTGGGCTGTGAGAAAATCTCTTTTTGTAGTGGCACCAACTCAGTAACAACTTCTGCCCCTGGCTCTGGTTTTGAATCTCCAATAATTTTAGACTCTGGCTCTGGTTGTTCATCAACTTCTATCTTGATAAGAACTGGAGGCTCTGAATCTGTGTCAATTTTTACTGTTCATGCCTTCTAGAATCTTTCGGACGCCGTCTATAGTCTCCCAACACTCAGTGAAGAAATCGGCAATTGATTGGCTCTTGAGTTTGGGCTCTTGTTTAATCTTGGGTTCCGATACTGTAAGATGATGTGGAGCATATCGAGTACAAAGTAGGTCTTGAAAAATAAATCAACATCAATAAAAACTATGGTTACTTTTCATCTCCAATATGCTTCTTCAACCAACCTCATTTGGGCATAACAATCTGTTCAAATGTCAAGGAGAAATAACTGAAGATTTTCTCACGATAATTTTCTTACTTCTCATATCATTAACAATCATGAGAACTCAAAAAATATGAGATTGCCTCGTACATATCCCGTTTAATTTTTTTTTTCCAACACCATCAATACATATATAACGGCCACAAAAGTAAAATCCCATGAAAATTATTCAATGCATAAGCTCATAAATTACCCCAAAGAAATCTCCTAGACATTGGTGCTAGGGCTTGGAAGACAGCTGCTTCGAGAACAGTTCAAATCTGGTGCGAAAAGAGAAACGACCTCAAAATGCCATTGTTTTGTTGCTGCTCTTTGAGCTGGCTCTTGAGTCAAGTGAACCGGACTGAGTTCAATGGAACCAGGTATGGCTAACTAGGGGAAACATATCGGATTCGAGTCGGGTTGGTTGAATATTAACCGATATAAACCCAACAACTTAAGTTTCGGGCAAATTTGCTTTACCTTATCGGACCTAACAACTTAAGTGGGGATCTAATAACACTGGCTTTAGATTCGAGCGACAGTGGCATTGATCCAATGATGATGGTGCTCCAACGGCGGTGATGGAGCAGTGTTGGGTTCAGTCCGAGGCAACGAGGAGGTCACGACGAGGGGGATCTGGGGTAGGCGAGGGTCAACGACGACTGTGGAGGCTGGAGGTCGTCAGTGAGCGGTGGTGAGGTCTTGGTGAGGGAGATATAGGATCAGAGAGGGGCCGGAGACATTAGACGACAGTGGCGACGTCAGTGGTGCATGTAAAGGTGGAGCTGACTTCGGTGAGTCTTGTGGTGCGATTGCGAGTCTTCGACGAGATTGGACGTTGACGACGGGGCTCTGGTCAAGTCTGTTCAGTGTTGACGTCTGGATCTGAGTCTGTCGATGATGAAGAAGGCATTGGTGGTGTTGGATGATGGGGTGGAGGAGGATGAACAGTAATATTTTGAATTTTCCTTTTTTCCCTTTTTTTAATTCTTTTCTTTTCTTTTATACTGATTTTTTTAGGAACTGATTTTGATACAAAATTGATGTGGGACAGAGGAAAAATTTAGAGTTTGTGGTGGGGATTTTGGTGGAATTGGGGAAGGACAGGGGTTTGGGGAATGATATGATCACATATTGCAACTCGAATCTCGGTTTCACCACCATATTTGATTCAAACCATGAGATCAAACCAAACAACACAAGTTTCACATGGAAATAAAATTTTTCAAACCATCATTACTTTCAAAATTCAATACGTAGTTATATATAGCCTACAATACGTGCACTATACGTGCAGTTATTGATATAATTAAATCTACCTAAATCTAATTCAAATAAATCCTAAATCTTAGCAAAATCTAGTCAAATCTAAATTCAAATAAAATCAACAAATCCTACTAAACTTGAACCATTTGATTCCCCCATCAATGTTGTTTTTTCGTGATGGCTGATTTTGTTGGTGCCGTTGTTTTTATAGTAGTTGTTGAAGACAGGCTGGTCTGCAACAACCAGCAGGGACAGCCGATGAAGAAATAGATGGATGGCTTGTCTACACAATCAAGCAGTGACAACAGTCGAAGACGAACGAGGATGGTGGCTAGCGGGTCTGCAGCCAGGCAGCGACATCAAATGAAAGAGGGGGATAGCGAGGACTACACAGCAGCGACAGCCCAAGCCAATCACGACAGCGGACGAAAGAGAGGACCAGTCGGGAATAAGGAGGATGTGGAGGAGCAGCCGGGAAGAGCAGGACGCGAAGGGGAAGAATAACATCAACCGTAGACAAGATGAGGTCACGGGGAGGGCAGAGGTTCAGCTGAGGAAGCAGAGGGAAGGATGGGGAAGGGCAGAGGCAGTGGCTGTTTTCTGTTTTTTTCCTTTTTGAGTGCTTGGGTTTGGGATGTGGCTTGAGTATTGAGAGACTGAGGAACATGATAAAATAAGTTAGGGTTTCACACACTAAACCTGTTTGAATTGTGTTTCGTGCTCTGAATTCACAAGAGAAAATTTTCTATTGAGAATAATATCCAAATTTTCATTGATCAAAATATTCGTTCTATTCTTATTTGAATCATGCCTATATATAGGCTTACGTAATATTGACTCTCTTCTCACGACCCATGTGGGATTAAAAGAAAACAAGACTTAAAAAAATAAAGAAAAATATACTAGTCTCAGCATGAATAAAAAGACAGATTCTGACTCGAAACTAGAACCGTATAGAAGGCACACAACGATGATATACATACCAAGATCGTGTCTATATGTCCGCATCATTCTCCTCATGTGGGAGAGAACTCGACCCCGTCGAGTCAGGTGTAGAAAGGCTCTTATAATGCTCCAACACATCTGGGTCAATCTGCTGTAAATCACTGCGATTCATCCATGTATTCTCGGCATGTGATTTTTCTTTCCAATAAATTAGATATCGTCAGATTTCACCATCTATATTAGAAATAATTTCATCATCTAAAATTTTTATCAATTTTCTTTACTGTATTAGGATGAATATCTTGTAATGGGGAAAATGAGGGGCTCTCAAAAAATGATTCAGGGGTAGGTTCATCAACCAGTGAGTTAACCCTTGTAATCCACTAAATCCTCATCATTGAAAGTACGATTGATGTCAAAATCTTTAAAAATATTTATAACATAAGCATTGTCATTTAGTTACTCAGGATTTTGAAAGGTCCACTACATGCATTCAACTTTTTAATAGCATCACCAACATTAAAACTTTTAAATATTTCCCAATGTCAGGTTGTAACTTATAGTTGGCGTTGTTATGTGCAGCCTTATCATTGATTCTCTTGTGTAACTCATTGCACCTATAATGCAAATGCAAATGCAGACTTAGATACTCTATAGTGTTCAACTATAGGAATAAGATCAATGAGTTGTCTAGGTCGAACACCATAAACAATCACATGAGAACTTTTACCTATTATCCTATTGACAAATGTATTATAGGCGAATTCAGCAGTAGACAATTTGAGATCCCAATTTCCAACATGTTTACCTACGAGGGTTCGCAAGAGAAGCGGTAGATCAAGAAAGAAGGTGATGGTGTCGACAGTAGAGGAGGAAGGAGTGGCGACTAGAGCAAGCAAGACAGTAGGGGAAAAGGAGAGAGCAAAAGCAGTTGGTGGAGGGGAAGGTAGAGTCGACAGCAGAGACAGGAAGGGAAAGGGCAGGCGATAGTTGCTGCAGCAGAACAGGGGCAGCAGTCGTGACAGCCGGGGAAACAACACTAAACTCCTTAATCATGGGATTGACTCTCGGGGAAATAGTGCTTCTAAATTTAAGGGCTTCAATGAAAACTCTGTCAATAATGACAATTTAAATGGGATTGGTGCAATTGACAGCCATGTACCCATATTTAACACTTGTAGCACTTAGTGGTGTTGCTGCTCTTGGAGAAATCACATTCGGGATCTTTGTTCCCGTTGTCCTATTCAACGCTCTTGCCCTTGAAATCATTCTTATGCGGAAGGGAAAGGATATTAGACCTATGGGACTGTATAGATGAGAAAGGTCGAGATACTGGGACTCTGTAATCATGACTTTTAAAGGCATAGTTGAGCTAATGGAATCTAGGTTTTGAACTAACGCATAGACCTTCTTTAGTTCTATAACTTTGTGAGCTAACAATTATGTACTTAGGTCGACTCTAAGGCCAGCTCTAAACCTGAAAAGGATTTATGCCTCACTTTCTGCACCTAGAACACTACGCTTTATGAGAAACTCATCAAACTCGACAATGTACTTCTTAACTATTTTGTTGCGCATAATAATACACGTACTTGTCTTTAAGCTCATCCTTTATAGCAACCCATGTCTCTATGGGTCGTTGAGCTCCAAATGCTTGCAAGGTCTTCACATTGGTCTAAAATTAGTTGGTCTAACCAGTTAGTTTTGTGGCAAAGAACCTAACCTTTATAGACTTAGAAAGGGGATATCCGGCCAAATACCTATCCATGTCTCGAAGCCAATCTAGGAAAAGTTGGGGGTCCAAATGACCATCAAAGGTAAGCACGTCCAACTTAATACTCTTTAAATATTGTTCATCAAAATTATGTATATTGTTTGGAGTGTTACGCCTGTTATTGGCTACAGTGGGGGTTTCTCAGTCGTCTCCAATGTGGCTTGTCTCTCATCATTGCTTTTAGGGTCTCTAGCTTAGCCTGTATGTCGGCGAGCATCGCGTCAAAATGCTGGGGATTCATAGGGATGCTAGATTCTCCTAACAGATAAGGTCTATCTTTACGGGTTGGCATGCATTAAACAAAACCTAATTGAAGATGAAAAAATGCAACTCTCAACTAGATGTTAATTTTTTTTTAAATTAAATTCTAAATGCAAGATAGCAGTAAAAGTGCTTGCGTGATGCAAATCTTACTCTAACAGTGCTTTGACACCAAAATAATGTGTAACGTGTATACCTACAAGGAGGGAATCAGCGATAACATTGAACTCGCTACACCTCACCAAAAATTTCGATCGTGGTTTGAAAATAATTTAAACCTAGCAATATCAAGTATATGGATTTTAACAATTAGTTACAAGCGTAGTTCAGACAATTCTAATCTCAATTAAATTAAACATGATACTTAGTTATAATTGCAATAGTCCTACTCGCAATATCAAAATTAAGCAGGTACATGTTTATCAAATTCTCACACCTCACGATATATAGTGGATAGCAAGAAACAATGATAATATTTAAGAGATAAAATTAATTGATATAACCCCATGAATAGTCTGTTTGCAAGAGTTAAAACTCACCAACTAAGGAGCTCACATTCCCAGGTATTTGCTCCTGTTGTTGATCTTATATTGCTGAATTTGTTGATATGATTGTTCTCATGATAATTGATGTTGTTGTCGTTGTTGATGTAATAGCTGTCAAAGACAGGCCGATCTGCAACAGCCATCAACGACAGCTGATGAAGAAGGAGATGGCTGGTTGATCTGCACAGTCAGGCTGCGACAGCAGTCGAAGACGGAGGCGGATGGTGGCTCACGGGTCTGCAACTAGGCAACGATAGCAGTTGAAGGTGTTGGCCCAGAGGCCTTCCACTCTAGTTTTGATGATGATTAACTCATGTAGTTATGTTTACTGATAATCATGTGATGTTTAGTTTCAGATACTTAACCAAGATATTAGTAGGTGATTAGCTTCAATAAAGGTGTTTTGGAGCTTCTCACATGGTGATTCAAGAGCCCGAGCGTCAAAGATCATATCTAGCACTCGTTGGAGTCAAGTCGGTGGATCACGGTTTGGATCGAGTCGACTTGGAGACGACGCTCTACAAGAAGACCTCGGTACATAGTTTAGTTTATGTTTTAGATCCATTTGTTAAAGATTAGATAGTGTGATATGCTCAAGTTCACAACACACACACGTTTCATGTTTTGGTTTTGGTTTTCAATTTTTGGTTTAACCGATTTTGGTTTTCATGAATAGATAGAATCAAAACAAATTTACATGGTTTAATGTATATTAGATTTGTTCTATATACATGTATACTTCATATCTTAGACAAACTTATTTTGATATGCCTATTCATGTGTTTGGAGTTTTGTGTTTTAACAAAACTTGTTTTTGGAATTATTGTCAAAAACTATGATATATATCTTTATATGTATATTGGATTATATCTATATACAACATGCCTTATAAGTTGTTTCTATATTATGTTTTTGTATTTGGATGAGTTTTGGACAAAACGAATTTTCAATTCAAAAATCCAAGTTTTGAAAAATACGAGTTTTAGTTTTCGGCAAAATTTCTAAGTCACAAAAATGGTTCAAATTAGTTGAAATATGTGTTGAATTTTTCCACACATGTTTGTATTTCAAATATCATTCAAGAACTTATTTTTGTGGATTTTTAGAGATTTTATGGGATTTATTTGGTAATTAAAAACCTAGTTTTTCAATCCCTTAAAACCCTGCCAGGCTCTGGCGGTCGACCGACCGGTCGACCGGACCAGGAGCCGGTCGACCGGACGTGCACACAAACGTGCACGCAACCAGCCCTTTGGGCCGGTCGACCAAGCAGTCGACCGACTGAAGGCAACCCACTCTCGGGTTGCCCCGGTCGACCGGCCAGAGAGCCGTTGCTCTCTGGTTCAGGGCCCGGTCGACCGGGCGGTCGACCGGAAGGCTCAACGGTCAAAAATTTGACCGTTAGCTGGTTGACCGGAAGGCCAATCTGGGCCTTTTCTCTGCCAACGGGCAGATTTCTAGTAGGGGTTATAAATACCCTATTTGAGAGAGGTTTTGGTTAAGAATTTTTGAGCCAAAAATTTCCTACTCTCTAGTGCTTTTAAAAGCAAATTTTCAAAAGAGTTTGTTGGTTTTTAAAGATCATCTTTATTTGTTTTCAAGAGTTGGAAAAATCAAAGAAAAATATAGATTTGGGATATTTACTTTGTTCTTCATTTCTATCAAATACTAAGTTGTTTTTCCAAGTATTTTTCCTTGTGATTTGTTTTCCAACATCTTGATTTTTCACACTTGAGCTTATCTACTAATCCTATCTATTAGGATCTTTATTTTGTGGGAAAAATTAGTTTGTGGTCTTTGTGATCACCTTGATGTTAACCCTCCCTACTTGTGTTATCCCTCTTGTGTAGAGGTTGATTTTGGAGTGGTGGTTAACTCCCTCTAGTGAGAGGTGAAGATTGTTGGTTGGCTCCCTCTAGTGAGAGGTGGAGTATGTATTGAAATCCCTCAAGTGTGAGGTGATTGATTTGTATTGGCTAAGTGCCTACCCCTCTTGTGTGAGGTGGTGTTTGTGTGGCTTTGTGCCTAGCCTCTGTAAGAGGTTGTATTCGGTTGAGAGAGGAGTTGTGTACTCCCTTGTTGTATTGCCCTAAATCCTCAGTGGAGGTTCCCTGTGTGGGAGTCCTGTGTGGACAAGTTAGTGGATTGGAAATTCTTCTGTGTGAAGGCGGGGATGTAGAGCTGTGTGCTCGAATCTCGAAACATATTCGTGTGTTTGCGTTTGATCCATTGACTCTAACTCTCTCTCTCATTTATATTGTGCCTTGTATCATTTCATATTGCTCATTCATATTATATGCTTGGCTTGTTTGTGTGTGCCTCACTTGTGCTTAACCACGAGAGCTTCATATAGCGCCTCAACTCTTATTCAGAGGAATCAAGAGGAGTTAGTCCAGAGCCCTTCACCGGAATTCGGCTACACTCGTTGGTTGCATTAAGTGTTGTTGCAATTAAGTTTTTAATTTTCGCATTTAGTTCATTAGATTAGCGGTACACCTATTCACCCTCCCTCTAGGTGTACTTTCAGAAGGAAAGCTGGCAACGGAGGACTACACAGCAACAACAACGCAGGACAATCGCGATGAAGAGAGGATCAGGCGAGGATAAGGAGGACGCAGAGCAGCAGCCTGGGAGAGGAGGACGCGGCGGGGAAGAAAAGCAGTAGCCGTAAACAAGATGAGGAGGTCACAGGGAGGGATAGAGGCGGAATCGAGGAAGCAGAAGGTCACAAGGAAGGGCAAAGGTGGCGATTGTTTTCCCTTTTTCTTTTTTTTTTTCCCCTTTTGAGTGGTTAGGGTTTGAGATGCGATTTGGGTTTTGAGGGAGTAGGAACAAGATAGAAAACAGTTAAGATTTCAAACTCTAAACCTATTTGAATTAAGTTTCACACTCCAAATTCATAAGAGGAAAATTTCAATTGAGAAAAATATCCAAATTTTCATTAATATATTCGTTCCATTTATATTTGACTCATGCCTATATATAGACGTACATATTATTGGCTCTCTTCTCACGACCCACCTGAGACTAAAAGAAAACAAGACTAAACAAAATAAAAATATATATCTACTAGACTAAGCATAAATAAAAAGATACAAATTCTGACTCGAAATTAAAACCACATATAAACCACACGTCTTCTCCAACGATGATATATATCTAGATATCCGCATCACCATTTCATTAGCAGACTAAGTCACTCAAACTCAAAACCTGCTATCCTTCGTTTTTTGAACTATTAAGCCGCAATGATATTAGGTTGCTATATGAACATGTTCACTCAAACCTCGTCTCCGCTCTTAAACTAACTACCTTATGTAGAACTGTAACCCAACAAAAAAAAAAAAACTTTTGTTTTGGCAAGAATACTTGGAAACACATCAACCAGCAGTCCTATTAAAGATCAAATTGCTCGTGAACACTAGACAATCTTATAGGACCAATCAGGAGCTAATTCTCACTCAACACCTAGAAAATGGTGAATTTAAAATAAAAAAAAAGCTATTTACCTTAATATCCTTAATGAAAATAAATAGTACAGTATCCCACATAATACAGAGAAATGGCTTGAAGATTCAACTTTGATACACATTCGTCAAGGAAATACAAGACAAAACGGCTGCAGCTGAAACTCGAACTCTGGCAAGAAGCGTGCACATGGGGAAGAAATAATTAAGACTCCCATGAAGAACATCAAATATATGTCTTCAAGCATTGACATGAAACCACGATCATCTGCTCCATGGCTTTGATGAGAATAAAGTTTTCATTTTTTCTGGAGATACGGCTTAACTGATTCTACCACCACCTGATACAATAAGGAACAATCAGAACCATGCACTACTAAATGAGGCAAGAAGAAGCTATAATATAGTTCTAGCATGTCAGCAAGGGGTCAATGAGATCACACTAAAACCCTAATGATTGCATACCAGAAAACAAGAGAGAACATTTGCAGATGGAAGAAGAGTTCAGCGAGACTTAAACCTTGTTCTATTCCAAGATGCCCATCAATTTTGACAGTAGTATACATTTGATAAAGAAAGAAAACCACACTAGTACTGATTTATTAGTTATTAAACTTACAAATTGGACATATCACCCACCAAGCAAGATGGGTTCCAAATTTAGTAGCAATATTGGGCTAGACCAAGAGATGGTGGACATGCAAAGATGTCGCGATGTTATCATTATTCAAGTTATCTACTTTACCATATGGTCCAAAACTTCAAATCTTCATTTACAATAACTTTCTTTTCATTCAGTATACACAACGGTTTAATAGAAATAGTTTGATGGACAGCAGTCTTAATCACCATATTTAGGAGACACGAAGGTAGCTGTCAAGAGTTTTTACCTTACAAACAGTCTCACAAAAACATTCTTAATTGCACAAGTACCACAATGATAAGGTAGTTCCTGTTCCTCCTTAGAAACTGTTGGAAACATTAAAGCTGAGTGGACATGGTATATGTCATGCTAAAGGCATGCATGCTATTTGCAACAGAGTTCCAAAGTTTTGTCCACAAAAGATAGCACAACAAATGACTGATATGTCCAGCTCACGAAGATGAATGAAGTCTCCGTATGGAGGCGGACGAGTCATTAAGGCTCTGCATCCCAATATTGCACTTCCTAGTTTAAAAAAGAACCCCAATAAATGCTCCTAGGTAAGTCTACTTATGAGGTGGTAGTGTACACGTGGCAGGCTCCACTTTGCCAAACTGTTACCTTCACACATGGCCAGAATTAAAAACCTCTTCGTGTAAGTTGCCATCAGTTGCAACAGGTCAAATTTATGCTGTTCTTACAGGAATACAATGGATCATGTTCTAACTCCATTATTGATCCCAACTTGAAGGAAAAATGTAGATGATGATTGTGTACTATGAAAGATTGCTTAGCAGTACAAAGCGCTTGTGCTACCATGTCTTGTGATTTTCCTATTCAACTGTGCTACAGCATATTTAGGATCCTATTAGTTACTAATTGCAGTGGGTAATTCCCGGGGAGAGTTATCCAGGCACCAAATTGTAGAGATTGATGAATGAATTTTAGAGATCAAGCCAAAGCAATTGCACATATTTACGTGAAAAATCGTAAGGAAAAAACCACAGAGTAAGAGAGATGGTTCCACTATAACTCAGAGAAGATTACAATGGTGATTGTCTGGTCTCACACAATAGGATTTCTGGGATTGATTGATCGTTCCCTCTTATTGGAGGGGATCTCATATTTATACAAGTGGGTGTCTTGAGATAAGATTACAATGTCCTGTTCTATCTGAACATTTATCCGATCTTAACCGCTTATCTTGAAAGTGGTTGGAGCCAAACATCCTAATTTGAATTAGAAAGAGCACGTATTTGTCTTTATCCAGTGGCCTCCGTCCATCTGTCAACATGATTGACCCTCTCTCGAGTCGTAACGGCCGAATTCAAATGAAGATTTGATCTGGAGATAGGGGTGCTTGTAACCGACTCTATCTCCATCTCATAACCGCTTGAACTGCTCGGAGTTTGGACAAGAATAGAACTCCTCTGGAGATTCTGGAAGCGATCACGTGTTGCGTGATTGGTACCAGGCTGGATGGACGCCTGTCGCGATCTCGAGGAGGTAGAGAATTGACCACTACAGATGCCCCCTCCGCTTCCCTCTCTTTGGTGGGAGGTCGACAACGTGCCCCCAAGGCCATGTGCTCTCGGAAGCTCCAAGAGAAAAGGAAGGAGAGCAGATCCCTTGATTCTAGACTTAGGCTGTTGGTGTCGCTTCAATTTTTGGCAGTTAGTGGCGTGCCTTTACAGGCTGATAGAGCCTTAACTGCATGTTCCATCCACTGTTCCTTCTGTCAGGTAACCGTCACTTTTTGAAAGGGCGCAGCACACGAGGTTGATGCAGAGAATCAAGTGCGATGGTTCGGATCCGACCCGTCGCGACATGTGTAGGCTTCTGATCAAGTGGTTGCTCAAGTTTTGAGGGTTTAAGAGCATCCCTCTTTCAAACCAGGGACATTATCGCAAGTTTCTGAGTTCTTCAACCTCTCGTCTTCTTGGTCTTGTGATCTTCCTGTCTCCAGATCTTCATCACTCGTTCTTCTTCAGAGATGAAGAAGGGAGGCAAGTCTAGCGCTGTCAGCAGCGCGAGTAAGGGCAAGGTCGTGGCGGAGGAGAAAGGGAAGTGATCGTACACATATTTTGCATTCTTTTCATTACACTCCTACATTTATCGTGTAATAAATCTGCTAATTTTCTTAACTTAAATATCTATTTTGCAGAAGATAATAATGAAGAGAAAGAGGATTAAACCAAATAAATACCAGTTAAAATCAGATTTAACTGGATCTATTTGGTTAGCTGAGGATGATCCCAGATCTAGTTAGAACAAATCAAGGATTGGGAGAAATATCAGCTGAAGATCAGAGCAAATCAGAAAGATACCACCAAATGGAAACCGGTAAAATTCAGATTTCTATAAATCTATTTTGGTTAGCTAAAGATCAACCGAGGATAATATCAAATACAGAGAAGATCAACGGATGGGATGAAGCAAGTTTGACTCAGATTCTGACTGGATACATTTTAGTATTTGAATCATAACTTTCGCTATCGAATCTCAAATCTGATGATTCAAGATGATCCAGAAAGAAGATTTAAAGGGCTACAACTCTTATGTTGATCACTGTTTCAAATTCTATCATCTGTTAAGTAATATTCAGCAATCAACACTCCATCAAGCTGCAGAACAGAATTCTGGATAAATCCAGAATTGGAGATAAGGGGAAGTTTGAAATTCAAAAATAGCCAACTCTTCCTATCTCCCTACACTCTCCCTTATCATTATTTTTCCTATAAATACCTGTATTCATTGAGAGATGAGGGGAGACCAGAGGGCTGAAAAGCTAGAAAAAGAAAGTTTTGAGCGTTGTAATGCGAGATTGGGGAGGTCAAGAGCTTTGTATTTGATGCTTATGGAATAAAATTCAGAATTCTTCTTCACGATCTTGCGGCGTTCAGTCTAAGTTTTTCTTTAATTTTCTCTTTAATTTTTTGCTATTCTTTTCTTTCATATTTGATTCCATGAAGTCATCTCTTTTCTTTTATTAGCTTCTTTTGTTTCAGCATCGCTTGGAGGAGAGAGACAACAAGGCGACGATAAGAAATAAGTTCACTGGTTCATCTTCCTCTTCCCTTCGTACCAATCTTTTAATTTCTTTTTTTCTTATTTTGGGTACTCAAATCTTCGCAAAAAGGTTAGTATTTCTTTCTTCTTTTGCTTTCTTCATATTTTTATTTTTCTTTTGCTTTCCTCTTCAAGATCTTTATTTATTTATTTATTTTTAAAAAAACAAAATTCTAACCTTCATCCAAGGGATTTCTCAACTAGAATAAGATAAAAGTGAGATTTTTAATAACTAAAATTTCAAGAACAAGTCTCTGTGGATTCGATCCTATACTTGCCACTACACACTTTGCCAAAAAGATTTTAGTAAGTTTAGGTTTTATAACTTGTTCGTGATTCAACAACGATGGAGTTTTTCATGAATTTCGAATCGCGAACAGTTTTTGACGCCGTTGCCGGGGACTTTTGAAAATTTTTGGTTTTGAAAAAATCAACATCTAATCTTTTTCTAGTTTAATATTAAAAAAAATTTAAAAAATTTTAAAAAAATTATAAAAAAATTATCAAAAATTAAAAAAAAATTCAGAATTCTTTTTATTATTTTTCTTTTCATCCCTAAGATTTAATTTCAAATTTTCTTTTGCAGGGATATTGAATGAACAAAAGAAGACTTGCTTGCTTATGACATATTGCTTTGCTAAAATAAAAATAAATAAAAACTTGCTTGCTTCAGAGTCGCCGGAAAGGTTAGTATTTTCTAGCTCTACCCACGAATCTCTTGTCAGTGGGTTTTGGAGGTGCTTATTGATTGAATTTTGTGCCGCATTAGTGCATACTTGCATAAAAAGATCTTAAGAGCTGTCCCCCCCCTCACATAAGGTCGGGATTTCATCACCCGTTCCTTGGTTCAAAAATCACAACCGCATATAAGTTTTTTCCCAAGCTTGAACTAATTTAAAATCAATTAGAACTCAGCTACTAGGATTTCGAGCTCATTTAAGTGGAACTATTTTGGGAAGATTCCGGTGAACACTTTCAAGCTCGTGAAAGAGGGCTTTCTTATCTAGAAAGGGTGACTTAGCCATTGCGGCGGTGCCTGGCCTGGAAGAAGGACCGAGGAACTTTCCTGTCTAAGAAAGGGTGGCTGAATTTAGTAAGTGCCCAGCCTGGGGGGAGAGCCGAATCGCTTGTTTGACGGGTTTAACCGGTAAACCCACTATCCTTCCAACCAAGTTAGGAGCTGTCTAACTAGGGAGAATTCTATTCTCTTAAGATTAGTGGAAAAAAAACTGATTACCTTTAAATTAAATTCAAGATAAAAAAAACACTTGATTACAATTGATTGGTTGAGTCATCTTGTGTGTAATCTTATCTAGAATTTAGAAAATCCTTCATCAGGGCAGTACCCTGGTTCTTGCGAAAGTGGGTTCGTATTAAGGGTCGATTAGAATCCATTATTGTTTCTGACCCTACTGCAACAATGGGTGACACTAATGAAACCAAACAAATGACCTTAAAGGATTACATGTTTCCTACAAGGTCCACCCAACCTTCCTGTATCACCTTACCAGCCCTTACGGCAAATTTCGAGATTAAATCCGGGATGATACAGATGCTTCCAGTCTTTCGGGGATTGGCAAATGAAAACCCATATCAACACGTTAGGGAATTTGAGGATATTTGTGGGACCATGAAGTATCATCAAATGACAGAAGAATCCCTAAAACTTAGGTTATTCCCATTTTCTCTAAAAGAAAGAGCCAAATCTTGGCTTCTTTCTCTCCAACCGGGTTCAATTTCTACTTGGGTAGGATTAGCCGAAGCCTTCTATAGGAAGTTCTATTCTAAGCAGAAAACTGCTACCATACGTCAAGCCCTCAACACCTTCCATCAACTACAAGGGGAGACGTTCTTCACTTATTTTGAAAGATTCAAGGATCTTTTACTTGAGTGTCCCCATCACGGATTCGAAAAGATCCGTTTGATTCAAATTCTTTACGAAGGGTTAGACTACTCGAATAAGACCATGATTGAATCCCTTTGTAATGGAACATTCACGAGCAAAACGGCCGATGATGCATGGCAATTCTTTGAAGAGGTAGCAGAAAATACTCTAGAATGGGAGCCTGTTAGTGTTGATAATAAGCAACTTACCACCTCAACTGCCACTAACAAGGGTGGTATACATAAAGTCAACCCTAATTTTGAGAGTGATGCCAAATTGACATCAGTAGTACGAAGACTTGAAGCATTAGAATTGAGCAAGGGAGCACAATCTTCAGCTCCCGAAACATCCAAGCCAGTGGTGTCTCCCATTTGTGTCCTTTGTGACAGCCAAGACCACTTGGTTGAACAATGCCCCGGGTTACCAATTATCAAAGCGGAGCAAGCAAATGTACTCAATACATTTCGCAAGCCCAATCCCAACAACAACCCATTTAGTGAAACATACAATCCGGGATGGCAGAATCATCCCAACCTTTCATGGAAGTCTCCTCAAGGACAAGGATATGGTGGATCATCATTTCAAGGACCATCTTCTAATAATCAATTTCACAAGGGAAATCAATTCAATACAACACCATCTATTCCTCCGTATGTCCCTCCCAATCAAAGAAAACCATTTTTAGAGGACACTCTCCAACAATTCATGCAGAGCCAACTAATAACTAATCAAACTCAAGCCCAAATGTGTCACAATCAGGATCAGACGATAGCCAGGCTCGAGGTTCATATAGAACAGTTAGCTGCAACTGTTAGGGAGAGAGAAAGGACATTCCCTAGTCAAACTGTGCCCAACCCGAGAGGACAACCTGCTCCTCAAAATACTCCAACAGGCCAGTTTGAAATTAGTTCTAATTCAAACCGTCAAGTCCAATCCATCCACACTTTACGGTCAGGCAAGAGAGTGGACAACCAAGTCTAAGATCCACCAAACAATCCTAATATTGTAAAAGAAAAAGAAAAAAAGGAACCAAAGGAGTCAACAAAGAAAGATGATCAAATTATTGTTGACAATCAAGATAAATCTTTTGTGCCCAAAGCCCCATTTCCTCAACGTCTTCAACCAACTAGGAAGAAAAATCACTGTGAGGGAATTTTGAAAGTTTTCAAAAACGTCCAAATCAATATTCCGTTCTTGGATGCCATTAATCAGATACCTTCATATGCTAAATTTCTAAAAGACCTAACCACGGTCAAGAGGAAAAGTTCTATGCCTCGTGAAGCTGCATTTGCTACACAAGTATCATGTCTCATCCAGCAACCCATTGCACCCAAATATGAGGATCCATGGAGTCCAACTATTTCTATTAGGATAGGAGATCAGGTTATGGATCGGTGTATACTAGATTTAGATGCAAGTGTAAACCTTTTACCCTATTCTGTGTACAAACAATTAGGTTTAGGGGAGTTACAACCCACTAACCTTACATTGCTTCTAGCAGATAGGTCAGTTAAGGTCCCCAAGGGAATTATTGAGGATGTTATTTTGAAGGTCGACGAATTCTATTTTCCTGCTGACTTTGTGGTCTTAGACACTGAACCAGTTAGAGATCCAAGCAATCACTCCCCTGTGATTTTAGGGAGACCATTCCTTGCTACTGCTAATGGTGTTATTAGATGTAGGAATGGAGTCATGACCTTGTCATCTGGGAATATGACAGTTGAGCTAAACGTTTTCCATACTAGTTCCCAACCACATGTAATGGACGATCATGAGGAGATCAACATGATTGATGTGTCGGTTAATCACACCTTTGAGGAGTCTTGCTATGAAGACCCCTTGGAGAAATGCTTGGCCCATTTTGGAATGAATTTTGATATTGAGGAGTCTATAGAAGAGGTGAACGCATTGTTAGATTCTGTCCCTATCATGGACACCAACCTATGGAGACCTAAGGTAGAACTCTCTCCACTGTCAACATCTGTTCCTGTTCTATCAATCGTTGAGCCTCCCAAGTTGGAGCTCAAACCTTTACCTGACACATTGAAGTATGCCTTCCTAGGTAAGTCAGAAACCTTGCCTGTAATCATATCATCTCATTTAGATAAGGACCAAGAAGAAAAGTTGCTAGATGTTCTTGAGGAACATAAGGAAGCCATAGGATGGACCATAGCAGACATCAAGGGAATTAGCCCCTCTGTGGTAATGCACCAAATTCATCTTGAAGAGAATGCCAAGACCTCGAGAGAACCACAGAGGCGTTTAAACCCTGTTTTGAAAGAGGTGGTGAGAGCGGAGATAATAAAATTATTAGATGCGGGTATCATTTACCCTATCTCTGATAGTCAGTGGGTTAGTCCAATACAAGTTGTACCCAAAAAGTCCGGAGTCAGTTGTTACTAATGAGAACAATGAGTTGGTTCCAACTCGTGTTCAAACTGGTTGGCGAGTGTGCATAGACTAAAGAAAACTCAACTCCATGACTAGGAAAGATCATTTTCCTCTGCCTTTCATCGACCAAATGTTAGAACGTATCGCCGGTCACGCATACTATTCCTTCCTCGATGGTTATTCAGGATATAACCAAATCCACATTGCTCATGAGGACCAAGAGAAAACGACATTCACATGTCCGTTTAGCACATTTGCATATCGTCGCATGCCCTTTGGGCTATGCAATGCACCGGCTACTTTTCAGCGGTGTATGTTGAGCATCTTTTCAGATATGGTTGAGCGATTTCTAGAGGTTTTCATGGATGACTTCTCTGTCTTTGGGTCTACTTTTGATGAGGGTTTATATCATCTATCATTGGTATTGATAAGATGCAAGGAGAAGAACCTAGTTCTTAATTGGGAAAAATGCTATTTCATGGTGAAATTTGGGATTGTCTTAGGACACATTATTTCTGATAGAGGTATAGAGGTTGATAAAGCTAAGGTAGAGCTAATCACCAAATTACCAACTCCTAGAACTGTTCGGGAGGTGCGATCTTTCCTAGGCCATGCTGGATTTTATCGCCACTTTATCAAAGATTTTTTTCAAAATCTCCAAATCTCTTTGTGATCTTCTAGCAAAGGATGTTCCTTTTGAGTTCACCGCTTCTTGTTTGGAAGCCTTTGAAAGGCTAAAGACCGAGTTAACCACGGCACCCATTATCCGACCACCTGATTGGAATCTCCCATTTGAGGTGATGTGTGACGCTTCCGACTATGCTATAGGGGTTGTTCTAGGCCAACGAGTGGATAAACTTCCTCATGTCATTTGCTATGCCAGTAAGACTCTTAACGATGCCCAACTGAATTATTCCACCACTGAAAAAGAGTTGTTGGCAGTCGTTTTCGCTCTTGACAAATTTCGTCCATACCTTATAGGTTCTAAGGTCCTAATCTACACCGATCATGCAGCTTTAAAGTACCTTCTCACGAAAAAAGATGCTAAAGCCCGTTTAATCCGTTGGATCTTACTCCTATAGGAATTCGACTTACAAAATTCATGATAAAAAGGGAGCTGAGAATGTTGTAACAGATCATTTGTCTAGGATTGTGGTCGAATCTGTGTTTGAGACATTTCCTGATGAGCAGTTAATGTCCGTCTCCTCTTCAATTGTTCTGTGGTATGCTGACATTGTGAATTATCTTGTCACGGAACAGATGCCTGATTCTGGACCAAGCAAGAACGATTGCGTTTCTTAGCTAAGATCAAATGGTTCTTCTGGGATGAACCATACTTGTTCAAGTACTGTCCCGATCAGATCATTCGACGCTGCATTCCTGACTCAGAATTTAGGAGCATCCTTTCATTTTGCCATGACCAAGCCTGTGGAGGTCATTTTAGTGGGAAGAAAACTGCTGCAAAAATTTTTCAATGTGATTTTTATTGGCCCACTCTATTTCGTGACGCTCATGTCTATTGTCAATCATGTGATCGTTGTCAACGATTAGGGAAGATTGCACGCCAGAATGAAATGCCGTTAAACCCGACCTTAGTTGTCGAAATCTACGATGTTTGGGGCATTGACTTCATGGGTCCCTTTCCTATATCCCATGGATACCAATATATCCTTGTAGCAGTTGACTACGTCTCTAAATGGATAGAGGCGATAGCATGTAAAACCAATGACTACAAAGTTGTGGTAAACTTCTTGAAAGAGAATGTATTCTCTCGTTTTGGCTTTCCTCGTGCAATCATCAGCGATGGTGGAAAACATTTCTGCAATCGTACATTTGAAGCCTTAATGAGAAAATATTGCATCAATCATAGAGTAGCCACCCCTTATCACCCACAGACTAGTGGCCAAGTAGAAGTTTCCAATCGAGCCATCAAGACCATTCTAGAGAAAACTGTGAACACTACTAAAAAGATTGGTCTCTTCGCCTGACTGATGCCTTATGGGCATAAAGAACTGCATTCAAAACTCCTATTGGAATGTCTCCATATAGATTAGTTTATGGCAAGGCTTGCCATCTTCCTGTCGAGTTAGAACATAAAGCATACTAGGCAATCAAACGCCTAAATTTTGATCTAGACAAGGCAGGAGAGTCTAGGAAACTTCAACTAGATGAACTTGAAGAGATAAGGAATGATGCATATGACTGTTCAAAACGGAACAAGGATCGTATAAAGATTATGCATGATAGGATCATAACTCAGAAGGAATTTCAACCAGGGCAAAAAGTCTTGCTGTACAATTCCCGTTTACATCTCTTTCCGGGAAAACTGAAATCTCGTTGGACCGGTCCATACACTGTTCATAAGGTACACTCACATGGTGCAGTTGAGGTCCACAATACCACGGATGGTACCACTTTTCAAGTAAATGGCCATCGTTTAAAACCATACCGTGAGTATCTGAGCCCTGAAGTGGAGGAAATCCTTCTGGAAGATCCTGTTTATCAGGATTGATCTCTATATATATTAGGGATCCATTTATGTATTATATTTTTTGTATTTTTTCTCTTAACTAGACAATGATGAATGGCATCCACTCGTCCTCATCAGGCACTACCTACCCTTCACATTCTTACATTTGTAGCATGTTATACATTCATTCATACATTGAGGACAATGCATGAGATAAGTGTGGTGGAGGGTTAACATAGGTTTTCTTTTAGGTTTTCTAAAAAAGAAAAAAATAATAATAATAATAAAAAGATTAAAAAAAAATTCCTTGTTACAAAAAAAAAACTTTTTGAAAAGAAAAATAATACTTTGACTTATTTTTGCAAGAAATTAAGTTAATTTTAAGGAATAAGAGAACCATAATTAGGATTTCTTATACTTGGTTGAAATAAGAATATTTGTTTAATTTCTAGGGATAGGAAGAAAAAATTGAAAAAGTAATCCAGTCTTGATTTTTACCTTGATAAAATATGCATCTTTTATATACTTACATACTTAGGGTTCAAAAACAAAGATTCTTATGCCTTCAAAAAAAAAAGAAGAAAAAAATATATATTATATATAATAAGAATCCTCTGATTAAGCTGGATTTTTGTGCCTCATAAAGCATGATTATTCACGCCTAAAAGTGGTTCATATCACCAAATAAATCCTTAGTTTTGTGGCTTTATTTGCTTGAGTCCTAAGTCCTTGGGGTGTTTTCTCACCCGGTGCCCTAAAACCGTCCAGCTTGGGAGTCACCGACTAAGGCTCATTACATGGGCAAATTAGAAAGCCTAAGAAAGCTAAGGAATATTACTACCCTTATATATACAAATAATACAAATAAGGCATAAGAGTTAGAGTTGAAGAACCCTTAGTCAAAATATTCACGGTCACAAGATGCATATGACTTAGGGTAAAATAATAGACTAGATGAGAATACAATTTTAATCCTTACCTTAATTGATAACAAATATTTGAATAGAGGCTAAGTCTAGGGATGAATAATTCGATACTCTTATAACTTACAAGTTCCTTAATACTTGTAAAAACACTTCAAATAGTTTCTCTTCTTTTCAAAATGTATTTTCAAAAATACTAACAAATTATTTCGTTTCTTTATGGATTTTGTGGGTGTAATCCACTGAAAACCCTCAGGAGACTACAACTCCTCCTCTAGGGGTAACCTAGAGGTTTAAAGGCTTGTTGCACATGCTAAGTGCAATCGCGTGACCTACGAAAGTGGTCCAATAAAAATCTTAGGTTAGTTTTGTTTTGCTCGAGGACGAGCAAAAGATAGGTGTGGGGGTGTGATCGTACACATATTTTGTATTATTTTCATTACACTCCTACATTTTATCGTGTAATAAATCTGCTAATTTTCTTGTCTTAAATATCTATTTTGCAGAAGATAATAATGAAGAGAAAGAGGATTAAACCAAATAAATACCAGTTAAAATCAGATTTAACTGGATCTATTTGGTTAGCTGAGGATGATCCCAGATCTAGTTAGAACAAATCAAGGATTGGGGGAAATATTCAGCTGAAGATCAGAGCACATCAGAAAGATAACACCAAATGGAAACCGATAAAATTCAGATTTCTATAAATCCATTTTGGTTAGCTAAAGATCAACCGAGGATAATATCAAATACAGAGAAGATCAACGGATGGGATGAAGCAAGTTTGACTCAGATTCTGACTGAATACATTTTAGTATTTGAATCATAACTTTCGCTACCGAATCTCAAATCTGATGATTCAAGATGATCCAGAAAGAAGATTTAAAGGGCTACAACTCTTATGTTGATCACTGTTTCAAATTCTATCATCTGTTAAGCAATACTCAGCAATCAACACTCCATCAAG
Source organism: Agave tequilana (assembly GCA_038442645.1). Lineage (NCBI taxonomy): Eukaryota > Viridiplantae > Streptophyta > Magnoliopsida > Asparagales > Asparagaceae > Agave > Agave tequilana. Next base: position 154,284 of record JAVJIF010007503.1, read on the forward strand.
CTGCAGAACAGAATTCTGGATAAATCCAGAATTGGAGATAAGGGGAAGTTTGAAATCCAAAAATAGCCAACTCTTCCTATCTCCCTACACTCTCCCTTATCATTATTTTTCCTATAAATACCTGTATTCATTGAGAGATGAGGGGAGACCAGAGGGCTGAAAAGCTAGAAAAAGAAAGTTTTGAGCGTTGTAATGCGAGATTGGGGAGGTCAAGAGCTTTGTATTTGATGCTTATGGAATAAAATTCAGAATTCTTCTTCACGATCTTGCGGCGTTCAGTCTAAGTTTTTCTTTAATTTTCTCTTTATTTTTTTGCTATTCTTTTCTTTCATATTTGATTCCATGAAGTCATCTCTTTTCTTTTATTAGCTTCTTTTGTTTCAGCATCGCTTGGAGGAGAGAGAGACAACAAGGCGACGATAAGAAATAAGTTCACTGGTTCATCTTCCTCTTCCCTTCGTACCAATCTTTTAATTTCTTTTTTTTCTTATTTTGGGTACTCAAAACTTCGCAAAAAGGTTAGTATTTCTTTCTTCTTTTGCTTTCTTCATATTTTTATTTTTCTTTTGCTTTCCTCTTCAAGATCTTTATTTATTTATTTATTTTTAAAAAATAAAATTCTAACCTTCATCCAAGGGATTTCTCAACTAGAATAAGGTAAAAGTGAGATTTTTAATAACTAAAATTTCAAGAACAAGTCTCTGTGGATTCGATCCTATACTTGCCACTACACACTTTGCCAAAAAGATTTTAGTAAGTTTAGGTTTTATAACTTGTACGTGATTCAACGATGGAGTTTTTCATGAATTTCGAATCGCGAACAGGAAGAGAACCCAGTTTAGAACCAAGATCGGCATGAATTTCGACCTACGAACCACCAAGCTCCACGGCGAGAAGGAGGTCGGCGAGTACCGGCCAAGTATGGCGTTGACCTTTCCCTATGATTGAGTTCAAATTTTGCCCTGAGGGCACCGATTTCACCTTGTCTCCGCCTAATGGTGGCATCTACATGCACCCCCCAATTCTAGCGTTGAGGCTCAAGCTGCCGCTGACACCGTTCGTTCGCGGCGTTCTGAGCCACTTCAGGATCGCCCCTTGTAATTGTCAGGGGTTGCATGGCGCACCGTGCTGGGGTTTGAGGCCTTTTGCACTTTGAGCACCCTAGATGCATGCTAGCGTGAGGTCTTCTGCGCTGTCTACGCGTTGAGGAAGACCCCTCAGGACGCCCGCTTCTTCGTGCCCCAGAGTGGGTGCGAGAAGCTCATTGTGAATATGGTGGATAGAGACCACGATATGCGCAATACCGTGGTTCGGGTGTCCGGCCCTTGGGAGGCTGAGTCAGAGGAGTGCGGAGCCATCTTGACCACCTGAAACTTGGGCCCGGTTGCTTGGGGAGAGCGACACTCTCCGCTGAAATTGAGGCGAAGCTGCAGAGGCTGGCAGCCATAAATTATTATCACATGAACTGGAATTGGCTGCTGGACCCGAGCAGGCCTCCCGTGCCCCCCCAGTTATCCCGAGGGCACCAGCCCGAGTAAGACCTAGTCGGCTGTCGAGTCTGAAAGGCCAAGGGCCCCGGAACGAGTGGTCCCTGCTAAGAGGAAGAGGGCCCTAACGCAGTCCTTGCAACCTCAACTTCCCGAAGAGATAGGTCTTGAATATAGTTAGGCTTTCCTCCGCCTGCTTTCTTTTTTGCAGAAGAGGAACACGCTTGGCTTTGATGAGTCCGACGAGGAGGAGATGCAGGATCTGTTGGCGGCCGCATTTGCTTGCCCTATTGCGAATGCTGGGCAGCCCCGCGTGGCGGAGGACGCTCAGGTCGGGCGCCCGACCATATTGGCTTTGGAGCTCATGGAGCCTCCTCGACCGTTTAGGCTCTCGAGGAGGGTTTGGAAATGCTGAGCCGATGGACAGTGAGGTGGAGATCCCGGAGGAGAACGCCTTAACTTTTGATTTGCTCCCCAAGGAGGATGCTGTAATTGTGGCGTCTCCGTTGACCCCGGTCAACTGTGGAGCTGAGCCACCGCTACGACTCGAGGCGGGAGCTGCTGAGGTCCCGCTAATAGAGAACGTCAGGAGAATTCCTGACCCCGTTGGTTTTTCGGAGACTGTCGTTCAGTCTCCTGTCGCTCAGTCTCCTATGCTGACCACAGGGCGACTTGCCTCGAACTCCTTATTGGGGTTATTTCTCTAAAAGGGAGATCAAGAAACAGCTCTAGGGTACAAAGACTTCCTTGGGGACTAGAGATTGTCAAGGCACTACCTTTGAAGAACCAGCAGAGGCACTTAAAGAGTGAGGTCTTCCAAGTAAGCTGCATAGTGATTCTTCTTTGATTTAGATCTTTCATTTGACGTCTACCTATTCCCTGTTTTAATCCCAAAACGCATTGCTTACCTCTGAGCTACTGGACGCTCATAGGGATGCCCTAAAAGAGAGAGGGTGCAATTGCAGATCTGGTCCGGAGGGTGGAGGAGCTCAACGCCAAAGGGAATGAAGCGATCGCCAAGATCGCTCAGCTTCAGGCGGATTTGGACTACGAGGTTGTAGTCCAGCAAGGTCGGGAGATGGAGCTGAAGCGGCCTCGGGGAGAGTCGAGGGAGAGGGAGACTCTGTTGAAGCATCTATCGGAGTCGAGGGAGAGGGAGACCGGGAAGAGCTGGAGAAGAGAGTCTCGGAGTTGCAGAGGGACTCCAAGTTAACGGGGGGTGAGCTCAGAGTAGCAGTGAAAGAACGTCGAGCTGCAAAAAGAGTCGGAGCTACAATCGACTCGGGGGATCTGGAAAAGGCGCGCCAACACGCTGAGGTGGCGGAGGTTACGTTGGAGTCAGAGAGGACTGCCTTCGAGGAAGGGAAGGAGTGCCTTAAGGATGACCTGGGTCAGGCGCTGGCTGCCAAGGAAGCGGCGGAGACGCGTGTTCAGGCAGTGACACACCAGTGCCAGTGGGTATTCAAATTCAAGAAGTATAAAGATGGATATGAGGACGGGACGTGAGGCGTGCCCCGAGGTATCCCCTTAAGATTGAGGCCTTCTTCCACATTTAAGGCCTGGGACGTCCTGACGAGCGCGGTGCTTCCGCTGCGGAGGCGGGAGCCTCTCCGAGCGCTCCATCCAGTAGTGTTGCTCTCCCAACGACGGGTCTCTCCTCAGATGCTCCGACCGCTGGGACCTCGACACGTGATGCCCCTAAAGGCGTGGATCTTCCAACTCCACCCTCCGAGGCGTCTCGGAAGGAAAAAGTGAGTGCTTGAGAGTTTTTGTACAAATTCGATGTAAAACTCTTTTTTGAATAAATAAATGAAAATTTCCTGATTCTCTTTTTGAACTGTCTTGCTTTTTACTATCTCAAGGCCGCTGTGGGTGACGGCTCGGTGGCAACTTCTAGGGAAGTAGGAGCCCAACCTCTCGAAGGGCCTTCTCAGGAGCCGAGAGTGCCCCGTGAACTTTGTGACTCTGCAGGGGCTGGTCCCTAAAGTGTTGAAGTTTCTCGAGAAAGTTGCGGCAAGGCCTGACGTTTCTAACCACGAAGATGATGGCGAGGGGTTTGAGCTGGGTCTTGATGATGAGCCCAGATCCTTGCTAGATTTCTTGAACGACCGACGGAGAAGAGTCGCGAAGAGCTTGTACCGGACGTGATGTAGGAGATCTAGATGAGAACGGCTGATTAAGTTACCTATCGACAACATCCTTCAACTGTTAACATGTTTTTATAGTAACTCAGTTGTTTACAGTCCTGTCGACATCACTCTTCGCCTGTCGACAGGCTTTAACAGAAAGTCCAGGAATTACAGACCTGTCTACAACACTCTTCACCTATCGACAGGCCTGCTGCGTATCAGAGTTTCCTAGTTTTTTTAGGAGTTGTTTTTCTGAGTCCATTTTATATTTCAATTTGTTTTATTTCTGTTTCTTTATTTTACTTTTCTAGTTAGAGAAGTATTCTTCTTTTATTTGCCTATACAAAGTCATTGTATCCTTGGTTCTTTAGCATCCAACTTTGATTAATATAATTGAGTTTTTACTCTCAAATTACTCGTGGATTCGAGTTGTTCTCTTGGCTCATGAATTTGAGTCGCTTACTCGTGGATTCGAGTAATTATCCCCTATCTGAAAGCTTCTTCAGGGTTCGTCACCGCTAATACGATATCTAGCCCGCGTCGCTCGTCTTCTTCGCTTCCCCGTCTGTATCAAGTGGTATCAAAGCATCGGCAAACTTTCTGACGATGGTCGGAGATGACAAGCAGTCCAGCCTCCCGGGAGAGTAGGCGCTGTTGAAGGGAGACTTGGCATTGTTGAATCGGCCATGGACAATATGGTCCAAGAAATCAAGAGGTCATCTCTCAATTCGATGATTGGAGCCTAACCGATGGTGCGTACCGGCTATGAAGCACAAACACAGACACGGGTGTCGACACGACACGGACACGAGACATGACAAAATTCAAAAAAACAGGATACGGGACACGACAAAGAATATTTTATTATTATTATGATATATAAATAAATTTATAAAATCTAAATCAAGAGATCAACAAACAAACTAAAATACCAATCTAACACGTGCACAAACTATAAAATATCACAAGTTTGTAACAATATTACAACCACTTAACCTCACAAGTTCAAAACAAAATTACAACTGCTATCATGTCTCAAGATAAAGTCGAAGCTAGTCCAATGACTTCCTCATTATCTCCTTCTCCATCATCCGCAAACAATACGGCCTCCATCGTGGGTTCATCAAAAGAAAGAGTAGCGAAATCTAGAGCAACGGCACCCTGAAATGAGTTAAAGCCATCGCCGTCAATATCCCACATCTTTGTTTCATCTTCATTATATTCTTCTGAATTTCGAGAAAATAAACGGTGACAGTTATGTACATTCACTAGATCTTCCTCCCATGCCGGGATTAATTTGTTTCTCTTAAAGGAGTAAATAAATGAGTATGTACTCCAATTCCTTTCACAACAAGAGGAGAAACATGGTTGGCCTAGAAGTTTTAAGGCTAACTGTTTTCCATTGATTTTGCAAAGGGAAAAACTTACAAAAAGTGTCGAGGAGCGAAATTGTAAGTAATTCTTTAAAGAAAGAATAATAAAATTACAAGTAGATCTCCTCTGAGATTTTTGGGGAAGTGTGCCGGTAGGAATCTGATCAGCGCGCGATCACTTTATCCCTTTGACGATGCGAGCGATCGGACAATCGGACTGTCGCCTGATGGGATTCCCTTTTCACCTGGTTCGGGGAATCGGAGAACAGAAGGTCGGTAGAGCCCTCTTGTTACTTCTCGAGCTGCCTCCGCATGGGAATTCCTTCTCGCCTGGTTCTAGAAATTCCTTGAGAGGGAGGAAGATCTTAGGGTATTAGCACCCTGATTAGAGAAGTAATTCTCTGAATTCTTGGAAGCAAGAGAGTAGATCTCTGTCCTTAGTCGTCTCTCCTCTCTTTTTTCGAGCCCTTGCCTTTCTAGCTCTCGCCCCTCTTCCTCTCGCCCCTGGTAGGCTATTTATAAGGAGTAGGGGTATAATCGCCCTGAAATCTGGAAACAGATTGGGTCAATCTGTTTTACATCCGGTAAGTAGCCTCGCCGCGAAGCTAGAATCAGCTTCTGCGAAGCTAGGAATAGCTGATCTCTTGATCCGCTCTGCTAAATGAGGGATACTCCCTTGATTCTTTCCAAATAACTGAAAGATCTCCCCTGATCTTCTTACTTGATTGGGAGAGTCAAAAATCATGGCAAACAAGATCTCAATTAGATTTGATCTCAATTAGATTTGATCTCATCTAGATATTTGATTGGTCAAAAGTGACCATAAAAGACCCGCAGCGGAGTCGTTGCGTTGAGCTCATGGCGGAGCTGGGAGAAGCATCTGGCGAAGTTAAAGGAAAGCTCTTCAGCGGAGCTGGATAACTTTGTAACGAAACTACCAATTACCCTTTTGCGCAGTTGCATGGGGCTTCGAGCGAAGCTAACTCTCTGCGGAATTAGCTGAGCATTTCTGTGCGAAGTTGTAAGTTAGCTCGCAGCGAGGCTGTGAAGGAGCTTCCTGCGATGCTAAGCAACTTTGGCTTCTTATGCGAGATTTATCTCATGGGCTCGTGTGAGACTAAGTGTTGAGCTAACTTAGTGTCTTTGGACCTGCTTGGGCCTTCTCACGAGCTTTTCTTGGCTTACTGTCTGCTTCACTGGATCAGTAGAGTCCAAGTTGTTGATACGTCCCTTTGAGATGGGTAAAGAGTTGGTCGTCAGCTTGTCTGCCGCTTGTCTTTTGTAGATGTCACCAATTTAGACATTATTCAGGCAGTTAGGAATCTTGTCTTTTTAGAGTGTCAACACTAACGCTTGTAAATTAGGAGTTGATGAACCATAAAGAACCCACCAAAACTTCGGATCCACAAATCCACTCTCGAAGAGAATTTGAATCGGCAAAACCACCCAAAGTGCCCGAAAATCTAGCATATTCCATGCTCACCGCCCGTCTTTCTTTAGGATTGGGATAGTATCTCTTCAAACACTTGCTTCTTTCGGAAGAGATCTCTTCATCTTGATGGGGAGCTTGTCAACTTATATTCTCATTAAGCCAAACATCATGATAATACCTATTAACATAAATAATAATCACATTAAAGACAATAAAATAATTCATTAACTTAGATATTACCTTGAATTCAAAAAGTCTGCAAACATTGAAGTGGTGTGTTACTCTTATTCCATCGATCCTCCAAGATTTGATGCACAACATCATAAAAAGGTGAATGCTCATTTTCTCTTTTTTCTTCGTGCCGATAATTAACACTTTTATCCTTCTCGATTGTTGTGTCCCACATGTCATACACCAAATGAAGAGATGGCTTGTCGGTGACGCTTATCATGTCATAAATTAGCTCGGTGAAGGTAATGATGTAGTTTATCTAGTCCCACCACAAATCATTTAGGACTTTCTGTTTAACAAATTGTGCTTATCCCATATCATCATCCCTGTACATGTTCCATCGAGATCACTAAGGACCAAATCTTGGAGGTTTCTTTTGATGAGTTTAAACCTCTTCAACATGATAATCCAAGAAGCAAATCTAGTATCTGCCACTGCAAGAAGCTTCATCTTAGAATAGTCATTGAACATGGCAAGCTTCATAGAATGGTTCATGATAAAATTCTTCATAATTAAGGCATCATTCGAGACCTCCGTGATCCAATTGCATTGAGCATAAACTACAACATTTGCCTCCGTATTTTTAGCCGCAAAAATATTCTTAAGTGCAAGATTTAGAGTGTACACTACACAAGGAGTCCAAAAGATGTGAGAAAACTTGCCCTCCACAATAGCACCGGCGGCCTTACATGCAGAAGCGTTATCAGTTATGATTTGTATGACATTTTGAGCACCAACTTATTTAATGTAATTTTCAAACTTCTTTGTAATGTAATGTCGGTTTTTCATTTCTCTCTCGACATTTACGGAGTTTAAGAACATTGGGCCACTTTCGGTGACCACCATGAAATTAATGAGGTATCTTTGCGCATCCGCCCACCAATCACTACAAATAGAGACCACTTTTTGCTTCCATGTGGCCCTGATGGGCTCCATAAACCCCTCTACGTGAGATTTTTCACGTTGCAAGAGAGTGGTACTCAAAGAGTTGTAGCCGGAAGGTTTGTAGCCGGCGATTGGATTGTTTGCGGCAAATTTAAATGCCTTCATCTCATGGATTCCTTGCCAAATTAAATGACAATCCACTGGTATAGAACATCCTCGCAATAATGCAATTAAATTCATCCCTTGACTCTTTATTGAATGTTTGATCAACGGTGCTGGCTCCCCTTCTCTTCTTCGGTGCACTTGGACCACTTGCACTTCCACCGGCCATACTTGACGTTGAAGATATTGGTAATGTTACGTCCATAGGCATAAAAGCCTTCAATCTCATTTCCGCTTGCTCCATCTCCTTTGTCATATCCCTTATGTTGCGGGGTTAAACCGTTGCACACATCTTTATTCCTTATCCGCTCATCTGCATGAGATGCGCTTTGACTCTAGAATAAAATCCATTGAATGATTCAAGGCTATAACTACATTTCTACTTTTAATTTCCTCCTCCCCTTCCAATTTTTTCCAATTAAGTTACAAACTTTCAAAGAGGTGCATGATCATCCACCGAACCACTTAAAGAACCTTCTATCGAAGTCATTTTGCTCTAATTTACAAACACAACACACAATAATATCAAAATCCTAAATCAATTAAACTCAAATTTCTACACAATCCTACATCAATCATGCAATTCATATTACTCTAATTTTGATACACAACAATAACACACAACAATATCAAAATCCTAATCAATTAAATTCAAATTTCAATACAATACTACATCAATCATGCAATTCATATTGCTCTAATTTCACAACACAACAACAATAATCCTCTCTGCTCTCACAGCCTCTCTCAGTCACTCTCTCTCTCTCTCTCTCTCGCTCTTAGTCTTTCCTAGTCTCTCACTCTCTTTCAGTCTCTGACTCTCTCAGTCGCTCTCTGCCTCTCACTCTCTCTCAGTTTCTCTCCTCTCTCAATCTCTCATCTGTCTCCCACTGCCTCTCTGCTCATCTATTTAAGCGTCATTCTCAGTTGAGAGAGAGAGAGAGAGATACAGAGAGAGTGAGAGACAGAGAGAGTCCGAAAGAGAGATTGAGAGAGATACAGAGAGAAAGAGAGAGATACAGAGAGAGATAAAGACTGAGAGGGAGAGACAAAGAGAAACAGAGAGAGATACTGAGAGGGAAAGGGTGCGAGAGACTGAGAGAGATCAGAGAGAGTGAGAGACAGGGAAAGACAGAGAGACGGGGAGAGAGAGACTAAGAGAGAGATACAGAGAGAGACTGAGAAGAAGAGACTGAGAGAGAGACAGAAAGAGACAGAGAGAGACGAGAGAGAGACAGAGAGAGGAGGAGAAAGAGAGAGACAGAGAGATCCAAAAAAAATGAGGGGGTGAAAATTTACCTGAGATCGAATCAAAGTGAGATCGGCTAGGAGGATCTGTAAAAAAAAATCAAAATCAAAGAAAACCTAAAATTAAAACCCTAAAAACCTAAAATCAAATCAAAGCTTACCTTCGTCGTCGTCGTCGCCGTCGAGATGGATCCGAGGAGAGCGAGAGAGAAATCCGAGAGAGAGAAAAAGAGATCGAGCTCGAGATCGAGAACGACCGGTGAAAGAGGGTTAAAAAGAATTGCAAAACGAACGGCTTTTTTTTACCTGACCCGTGTAGCAGCACCCGACCCGTCCGTGTTCGGCCCGTGTCCAGACCGGGTTAAACCTGGTCCGCTTAGCGGACACAAGCCGGTTCGTGTCGGACATGGACAAACCGTGTCCGACAGGTATCGCCGTGTCGGGCACGTTTCTGTGGCCGACACGTGCACGGCCTGGGTCTGCTCCTGTTCACGCCTCATAGCGTACCGAAGCGGGCGTGAACGTTCATCGAACAATCCTCATCCAAAACCTCCACTAGAGCAATTTCCTTTCGAATGAACACCCACACGTCAACCAATACCACCACCAAGATGTCCTCTACGACAACTTCCCCACGAAGATCTTACCGACGAGAAAGAACGCATTGACACTTTCTATCTCGAAGACGATTTCAAAGACAGGTTGTGATGGAAGGACGGCCTATGGGCGAGGCCCTAGGCGGATGGCGAATCCTAACCCAACAGGGGAGAAGGATTTTCTTTTCCTAACCCAGAGAGGAGAAGGGGAGATCCAAGTCCTAACGAGTATAGGATGAAGATCGAGATTCCTTCTTTCCGTAGGGACTTTGACATCGAGTCCTTCTTGGACTGGGTCTATGAAGTAGAGAAGTTCTTTGACATGGCTTATGTCCCCGAGGAAAAGCATGTCAAAGTTCGTGGTGTACAAGCTCAAAGGAGGAGCAACTGCATGGTGGGACCAGTTACAAATCACAAGGAGGCGCCAAGGAAAATCACATGTAATGACACGGCGGCGCATGAAATAACTTCTTCAAGGTAGATTTCTTCCACCAGATTACCAACAGATTTTTTTACAACCAATTTGAGCAATGCAAACAAGGCACAAGAACTATTACAGCATATACAGAGGAGTTCTACTGCCTTTCGTCGCGATGCGACGTATCCCTACAGAGGAACAACAGATTTCAATATACATTAACGGGCTAAAGTACTCCATCTAGGAACGTGTGGCTATCCAAGACGTGTTCTCTGTCAACGAGGCCCAGAATAAAGCCATGAAGATTGAGAGGTTGCAGAGTAGAGCTTTACCTTTTAAAGGAGCAGCAGAAAGGACATTGTCAACAAAAGAGCTCAGAAAGGTTCCATATCAAGTTAACGGCCTCCAGTCCGTAAAGCGATTGATGCCCTTTGTAACGCCCCGATCCCACGGATACGGGGACGTCACTGCGACGTATATACGTAGGTCAGAACTACCCTCCCGTATATACGCTAAGCATCAGTACAGACAAGAATCAGAGTACGGAAGTAAGTGGTGCATTATACATTCCAACACATGAATACAATCACAGAGTTATCACCAGAAGTGATCCAATATTACATGAATATCACATCACTAATATGCGCAAATGCGAGAATACAAGGAAATATACAAGTATGAACAGTATGAAAGGCACTCACGAGTTTAAAAGAAAAACTCGAGAGACTCACAAGGGGGCCTGGAAGGATGGAGCTCTGGATGATCGGCTGGGGATCCACGCTACCGCTGCGCTACTCTGATCCGCAAGGGGGAGAATCTACACGCTCCAAGCTCCATGACCTGGACATGAGGATCCAGGGGAGTCAAATGATACTCCCCAGGCGAGTAGTACCAATACCAAGTGGCGAAGCAGGGTGAGTACAAGTATGCATATAACAAATGATATCAAGTAAGAAATACTCAGAGGACAGATAGGTTAGAGCAGATATGAACAGGTGTGGCATAATAATCATAAAACAGGAAATTCGAATAAAACCAAGGACGAGTAAATCTGATTGTATGGTTTTAGATCACGGTTCTTTGAGACTAGTACATCGAAGGAATAATCCAAACAAGGAAACCCTCATCTATATACCTTTATCTCATATCATCGTAATCTAAGCACATACAACCTGAGTTACAAGGTGGTCATAACATAATACTCATAAAACAGGAAATCCGATATAAAGTCCGGAACAAGTAATTATGGCAAGGCACATCACAGATTCATAGCCGTTTAAGTTGCAGGCTTTAGTATGCGTCCCATTCCACATACCTCCACTTACAACTTAAAAAGCCGGTTATTATGACACTTTATTATTACTCGTCTTACCCTGATATCTAGCTATGTGAACTAGCGTCCCAACGCACATAGATCCATATCCGAGTAAAACAAGGTTGTTATTGGAAATAGATGGAGACTAGAACGAGAATATTTGCATAATCAATGAAATAGGGAGCAAGAGGGTAGCGAGCGAGAACACTCGCCTGAATCACCAGAAACGCCGAAAGGTCCGAAATCCACGGAATTCAGGATGCGCCATAATATATGATATATAAATATGTAGAGTGAAGAGGAGAGAGAAAGAGAGAAGGGAAGATGATGTTTGTCAATAGACAAGTCAAGCAATACCGATATATGATATAAGACTCAAGGATATGGTTCATATTCAAGAAAGAAATCAACTATAACAGACAGCCAAAGTTAGTCGACTAGGTGGAAAGAGTAGTCGACTAATAAAGGGGTTAGTCGACTAACAGTCTGGTATAGTCGACTAAAACTGGGTTCCAGAGAGTTGGAATTCTGTTTCAGGAAAAGTTAGTCGACTAGGGTCAAGGGAGTAGTCGACTAATAGTCATCTCAAGTCGACTAACAGATACTCTAAGTCGACTAAGACTGAGTTACAGAAAGTTGGGTTTTGATTCAGGAAAAGTTAGTCGACTAGGGTCAAGGGAGTAGTCGACTAATAGAGGTTTCTAGTCGACTAATAAATAACCTAAGTCGACTAAAACTGTGATCCAGAAAAGGTTACGTTTCAACTAAGGGTTTCAAGTCGACTAGTCCTTAGGTCAAGTCGACTGGAAACAGCACACAGAACAGATTTGTGATGGTTTTGTTTGATGTCAACTAATCATGATTTGAAGACCTAAGTATACATGATATGAAAACATAATTATACTAAGAATTAATCAAATCTTGGTGAAGAAGAACACTCACCAAAAAGAGTACAAGGTGATGGAGTGATGGTGGTAGTGATGGAAGTTGATGATGAAGAAGAAGGTGGGATTAGTGGTTTTGTTGTTGGTGTTGGTGAGAAGAAGTGGTGGCCGGAATTCGGGGGTCTCTCGCCGGAGTCGTGGTGGCCGGAGGCGCCGGAGGAGGTGGTGGAGGTGAAGGAGATGTTGGAGGTTAGGGTTTTGGTGAAGAGAAGAAAGAGAAAGATGAAGTGAAAATGAATAAAGAAAGGGGAAGGAAAGTATTTATAGGTTTTAGATTTTGTGAAGGAGGTGCAAATAATTAAAGAGAGGGGGTTTTTGTAAAGTGGGGAGGTGAGGTGTCTCTCCTAGCCACACTTGGCTGGCCATGGAAGAGAGAGAAGAAGAGGGCACTTAATGAGGAAGTTGGTGGAAGTGTGTGGAGGAAAATGGAATTTTGGAATTGTTGGAATTTTGGAAAATGGAATTCTTGTGGATTGTGGAGGAAGGAAAGAAAGAAAATAGGAAAAGGAAAAGAAAAATGGAAAAGGGAAATTATTCTCTTGGAAGAGAAAATGAAAAATAATGAAAGTGACGGATTCCCGGGATTCGGTTGCGGATGCGGAAATCTTTCGGGAAAATACCGGAATCGTCCGAAATCAAGTATCTCGGAACGACCCGAAATAATTATCAAAAATCAAGAATATTAATCTAAGAATTATAGTGAAATCCGTTTTAAGAAATACTTTACAGTTTTAAAACTAAAAATCCCGGAATCAGTTAGTTACCGACTCCGATGGAATTTTCATAAATTCATAAAATTCCCAAAAAAGTATTTAGGTAAGAAATACGATTTTAAGAAATAATGTCTAAAGGAACTTTTAGAAATTCTAAACCGTTTGTAAACTAAAAATCCGGGAATCGGTCAGCAGCACTGGCCGACACCGGTTTTGAAGATATTTAATTAAATTCAGAAAATTCCAGAAAATCATATAAAATCAAAAATATAGGAAAATAATATTTGAAACTGAAATCGGTCAAATCTAATTACCGGAAAGACCAAATCAAGTAACACATTAGGATCGGGTCTTCGGTTCAGACTAGGGCTGACTCCGAGTCCACGAATCCAAATTTAAGACAAAACAATCATATAAACAATTCATAATACAAAATACGTACAGAAGGTAAATCGAAAAATATGATCAAAAATCTG
>JAVJIF010007504.1:0-112560 GCA_038442645.1 Agave tequilana
TGTTGAGACGCGGATGGCCATCATTAGTCCTGTGTTTAGAACCTGAAACTCTGCTTTTTAATGGCTTGTCTTTTAATGATCTTTAGACAGCCTACAATGCCTTTATCTCCTGCTGCTTTTCCCGTTTCGGCTCCTGGATATGAAGAAACTGCCTTTAATTTTTGCTTTAACTAATTGATTTGGGAATATTTGTTTTAAACGGTTTTCAACTCCTCTGATTTGTGAAGATCTGCCCTGATTTTCTGATTTCGAATTAATTCTGAATTAAATCAAAATTTCGATGGGCTTTTGGGCTCGTTTCTCTTCCCTTTCCTTTAGTAATGAGCCTACATTTTATAAAGAAAAATAAGACTAATTAATATAATTTATTAGATAATAAACATGGTAATGTGATAATATATATGTAATATATGTGACGATCATTCGGTAATCCTACCCGGTCCGGTTCTTTTTGAACTGGGCTTCACGGGCACGGTGTTACAGCGGATCGCGCTCGCTGCGCTATCCGGACCCGCGTAACGGCTGAAAGGAAACCGCACACGAACTGTTGCAACGGTCTGTGTGGTTCCTATCTGGAACAATTCGTTTCAGTGGTTCAGACCGAACCGTTGCAACCATTCAGACTCCAATTTACGCCTCTGCCCTTCCTGGAGCGCTATAAATAGCGCTCTTTCTTTCAAACACAGACACAACGACAGAGCGCATCTCTCTGCCCCTTCTACTGTAACTCGAGTTCTGAATACTCTGTAACTCGGATTCCGAAGTGAAGAAGTAACTCAAATTCTGAAGCAAGATTCGTTCTGAAAGAAGGCTCAGAAAATTTAACAGATTCTTTAATAGAATTGTTGTCTGAATTTGTGACTTTCAAAGAAGAATATTCTTCTATCTCCCTCCTTTCTCTATAGTGGGTGTTCCTCCAAAGTAAAGACAAATATTCTCCCTGAGATTGTCTTGGTCCTGTTGCATTGATAATCCTGTGAAGGTACTGGTTATCTACGGTTCAACCGTACGGTGATTTGGTAGTGCTATCCAAATACCGTGAAGGAGTGTTGTAACTTGAGAAACCAGCATCCAGTAACCCGTTAGCACCGTAGCGGGGGACGTAATTGTCTTAAGGAGATTCGCTATAAGCGTACCTCACTCCAAGTACTGTATAAATGAATTAATATTCTTTATACAGGGTTATACTGATATACAGTATATTGAGACTGACTTATACCAGTCTAATTGGTGTTTAATCAAGGAAGTTAATTGAACGGTGATTATATAATTAAGGAACATTCAATTGAACGGAAAACCTCCCACCTGATATTCATCGACTAGGCCAATTAGATCGATGACATTGATTAGTTGTCAGATTGATTCCTAGAATATTAACATATAAAAATTGAGTTTTCATTTTTTTTAAAAATTAAACGTCAACTTAGATGGGAGAACTCTGCATCGCCCTTATTTTTTTGATAATATATATTGTGTAAAATTGTCGTGACTATTGATATAAAAACGAGAACATATTAGGAAATATGAAAAACTCATAAAAAATAGATGACTTACATTATATCTAACGTTCTTTTTTTTTTTTTTTGGGAGAATATATCTCATGCAAATCTTATGTACATGTGTGTGTATATTTCTCCATTTAATTTCATATATAAACATGGTGGTTTTGTTGAATTTAATACAGTTGGAATAACAAATCCTGATGGCTGAAGGTGCAGAGAAGAAAGGAAGACAAGCTCTTATGGCGTGGTTGCTTAAATATCGTAATTGGAAAATAAAACTACCAGTGAAAAGAGTCAGGATTTTTAATGTTATATATTTTATGTGGCAAGCTTGAATGGTCGAACAATAATAAAGTGATCTTATGGTAAGTATTTCTTTCCTTTTTAAGTGGCAAGAGGTGATGATATACCACAAAAGTAAAACATAGGGTTAGATAATATATTACGAGAGATGTTAGACTCAAAATATAACTTTAAAGAACTAATGCATGTTTTCCCCTTAATTTTAACTTTGAAAGAGGCTTAATGCTCCCAGCATGCAATAACTGTCTAACTTATTTATGTCCACATGTTGGGGTAAATTCCTCGGTGGAATGAAGGACTTGAGGCATCATCTCAAACAACTAGCTTTCTAAGTGGAGCTGTCAAAATCCTTATAAACCCAAGACCATCCCCATGTCTAGCCGATATGGGACTATTTGTTCGACCCAAATCCCAACAATCCCCCTCGAATAAAGAGTCTACCTGCAAGCTCAACTTTCTTCACAATGAAAGACCAAATACACGATCGAGAACCAACTCTTCATTGCGTGTCACATGGGGTTGGCTAACGGGACGAATCGGATTGATTCGTCACGTCGGCCCAACGAATCCGTGACGAGACGGGTTGAAAACCCGGGTAACGAATCGGGTCTCCTGACCCGATTCGTTACCCGGATTCGTCGAGACGGGTTGGACCCGTCTCGGCAATTTTAATTTTTTTAATTCGAATTTTCTTAAATTTTTAAATTTAAAGTTATAAAGAAATTAAGAAAAAAATAGTAAAAAAAAGAGGAAAAATTTTTAAAAAATTGTCTAAAATTATAAAAAATTAATAGAATTGATATTCACTAATTACAAGTTTTTTGTAAGGTAAATTATTTTATTAATATGAAAAAATCATATACAATCTGCTAATCACATATAATGTACATAAAACTCATCTCGTATAATATACATAAAAACTCTGGTGCTCATCTTATACAATGTACATAAAAAATTCTGGTGGTTCTCTACTCTTCATCATCGTCCTGTTCAAATTCTTTATCTAGAATAGTTTTTCTTGTGTGCGTCTTTTGCATCGAACCAGTCCTTAAGTAAATAGCCATCTCCAAGTATTTCGGCGTCAGCCTGCTCCTCCAGGGTGTCAAAACTCTACCACCTGCAGAAAATGCGCTCTCGGACGCTACTGTAGAGGCCGGAGGTGTCAGTATATCTCGGGCCATGGTAGAAAGAACATGAAATTGTTTTCTTTGTTCTTTCCACCATGACAAAACATCAAATGTTTCCCATGGTTCATCATCATTTTCATTTATTTCAGCAGGCATTGTGTTCAAATATAAATTAAGTTCATCAAATGAACCTGCTCCTGAAGAGTGTTTCTTTCTAGTATTAGAGGAAAGTAAACTTTTAAAATTAGATAATCTTTTACCTAGATTAGTAGAAGAAGTTTGTGATGTTGTAGGTGTCCTAAATTCAGAAGAAGAAGGGGAAATAACTCATCTCTGTATAATGAGTACATTTCTTCTAAAAGAGATCTAATTTCTAAAAGTAATTTATCTACATCTTGTTCATAATTTAAACATAAAATAAAATTGGATAATAAAAGTTTTAAATTATCTATTTAATTCTAGGATCTATAATTGCAGATAAGTAAAATAAAAAAGGCATATTTTCAAAATATTTTTGAAAATTTTCTTCCATATCATGTATAGCCTCTTCAAGACTGTCATCATCTCTGTATGCAGCAAATACTTGAGCAATTTCATTAAGATTATAAAAAACTAAGTTATATGTGGGATAATATGTATCAGAAAGTGCTTTTGTGGCAGTGTCAAATTTTTCTAGAAAAGTACAAAAATTTTCATATAATTTCCACTCTTCATCGCTAATATAACAAGATGAACATTCATTTACTGTAAAAAATTGAATTGTTTGTTTATAAGGAAGGCAATCTTTAATCATATTGTAGCTTGAATTCCAACGAGTTTTCCCATCTACTTGGAATAGTTTTTTCTTCAGTCCACATTGTCGGCAATAACTTTTAAAAGATTGTCTCCTAGGTCCACTGTGTTTTATATGTAAAATAATTTCTTTAACTTTATAAATATATTTGTCTAAGATTTTTAGACCATCTTGTACACATAAATTCAATATATGGCAAACACATCTAACATGAAAAAGTTTACCGTTTAAAATCGGATCTAATACTGTTTTCAATTGTCTTATTGAAGCAGTATTTTCACTTGTATTATCAAAAGAAATAGAAAATATTTTATTTTCTATACCATAATTTCTACAAGTAAGAAAAATGAATTTGCGACATTTGTAGCAGAATGTTTCTCAGAAAATTTAAAAAATGATAAAATACGTTTTTGTAAAATCCAGTTATCATCAATAAAGTGAGCAGTAACATATAAATAATGAATAAGATTAAGAGCTTCCCATATGTTGGAAGTTAATGAAAATTTTCTAGCATCACTAGTAAAAAAAGCCTTCAAAATATTTTTTCTATTTATAAATAAATCTTCAATTTCTTTAGTTTAGTTTGTCTGCTAATTCTCTTATAATCAGGAGCAAAAACAGATTTAAGATAATCAACTAATGCATCTGATTCAGTAAAAGAAAATGAAAGTTTTGCTCGAACAATAAATTCAGCTAACTTATGTTTATTTACTTCAGGCTTATATCTCCAAGTGGAGAGTGTGCCTGAATCAGCTAATATTTGTGCTTGTTGCGGTGGTAAACCGTGACTTTTAGCATGCTTTTTTCATAGTGTTTATTAAAAACACCTGTACCGTATCCTTCTTTATGATCAAATAGTTGATGACAGTACTTACATTCTGCCTTTCTTCTACCTTCAACAACTTTTTCTACGAAATGGTTCCACACTAGAGAAGTTTTGGCTCTTACTTTAGTGGTTGTGCTAGTTGGTTGTTGTTGAAAGTTGAATTAAGCTTAGCAAATAGATCACATATATGTATGAAAAGATAATACCAATAGAAATTGATATAATTTAAATTTGAAAGCATTCATACATACAATCAAAATACGAGTATATAAAAATCATATTGATACCAATTGAAAATATCCAATGATACCAATTGACGAGTAAGCTTATCATATACTCTATCATATGAAGAGATTGCACTAGTTAATATGAAAATATTTAAAACTAGTACGAAATCCTTCAAGTAAGGAATAAAGCAAAAAGAAATGTCAATAAATCTCAATATTCCTTTAAATCATCACACATTTTTTTATTTAAAAAAATTATATTTCAAGATATATGTATGTTTTGACAACATAATAAGTATACATACATATCTCTTAAACACAATTGAGTCCATATAAATAGATTTGCATTAAAGGCAAATGACTCAAGAGGTATACATGTATATCTTAAAGTTTGGCAAAATACACATATACATGAAATGAAAACACATGATCATAAATCAAATCCAAAAAGTGGGAATATAAGTTTAAAAATGTATGTATCATCAAAACCAAGCAATACAAGCACATTTCATGGGTTCAAATAAGCATTCAAGCACAAATATAAATAGATTTATTTGTGGCCCACGATATGTACAAGTATAAATCCTAGTGTTGACAAAAACTAACATATAAACTAATATTCAAATCATGAAGCAACAGATCTTTTAGAAAAATAGAATCATGTTGAAATCTTAAAGACTATTTGAAGATAAATAACTAGTATAAATTGTTTTTGAAAAACTAGTTAAAGATCCTTCAAATATATCAAATCTTATGTTTTTCATAAACATAACTAGATACATAAAAATTTAAGCACTCATGGTCTATAAGGCTCAAAATAATTTTTAACAAAAGTGTGAGTGTTAAATGATCATGTAAATAGCATTTTTATGAAAATAGTCAATGAAGCTCAAAAGTCACATTTTAACAAAAACACGAAAAATCATTTTTAATCAAAACACTAATCTTCATGGTATATGTATGATTAATCCAATCTTAACAATGCACATACATATCCCAAATATAAAAGAGTCTATCAAATGTATTTGCATGAAGGCAAGAGACTCACGGGTATACATGTATATTTATTAGTTTTGAATTTAAAATACATATACATGAAGTAAATTACTAAAATAGGCAAAAACATGTATAAAAGAGAATCATCAAAACTAGTCTATACATATGCATATAATGGATACAAATGAGCATGAAGTTCAAATATATATATGAGTCAATTGTAATTCACTATTTGTATATGTATACATGCAAGTTTTGATAAAATCTATATTTAAACTAGTTCATACCACATGAAGCACAATAAATCATAAAACAAGAACATGCTATATGATATATGAAATTAAAGCATGTGCATAAAGTAGGAGTTTAGAAATTGTTACCAACTTCAAAGCTCCAAATATGGTGGTCTTTCCACCAAAACTCCTTGATAGCGATGCATCCAAAAGTATGTCCATCATGTCCAAAGTGCATCCACTACCAAGGCACCAATCCTCTCACGTTTTGTGAGAGCCCTCACCTACATCAAAAGCAAATGGTGGGGGTTTTGGAACCATATTTTCTTGTAGGGTCCACGGGGGTTAGCTTTGTTGTAAGGAACAGCGAGATGCAGCCTTTCGTACGGATTTGGAGCAGCGTGATGCAGCCCTTCGCGCGGAGATGGACTCGCGCTTCCAGGGATTTCGCAATGACATGACTTATTTTGCGAACGCCATGAGATTCGTGGATTCGCAATTTGAGACATTATTTGCGAAATTTGATATGCTTGTCCAGATCCCACGACCATTTCTCGCCCTCTTCCATCCTCGGTCCTCCATTTTCTATCAGAGACCCTACTGCGGCTCCACCTCCACAGCCCGGCGTTGCTGGTATCGATCCAGAGGAGGTCGGTCATGAGGATGATGATCATGATGGTGATGAGACTATGGCAGAGGGTGACGCTGAGGAGAGTTCGTCTGAGGAAGACGACGCTGAGGAAGGTTCTTCAGGGGACGATGCTGCTGGTGGTGCTGAGTGACCTGCCCCTTTTGATGATGTCAAAAAGGGGGAGAGTTATTTGTTGAGAGAGACTTGCACTTTTGTTTGTATTTGTCACTTATATTTTGTGTAGTACTTGGTATTGTATTGTGGACATATGTTTGTGTTGTGTTTTTATTATGTTTGTGGTGGTTTTTATTTTGGTGGACATGTACTTGTTTATGTTGGTTATGCTTTGTGGACATGTGTTTCATTTCTATTTTATGACATGAGTATTTTTATCTAGCATGGATATATGTGTTGTGGATTATGTTGTGGATTATCACCCACCATTTTTTTGAGATTTGTCTATGCTTGAGCATATTTTTGTATATGCATGTGTTGAGGGGGAGCTTCATTTGAAGTCTCTACCCAAAATTTTTGTGATAACTATATATGTTTTGTCATCATCAAAAAGGGGGAGATTGTTGGCCCAAAGGCCATTAGCCCTATATCTTGTTGAATATTTTGACGATAACAAACATATTTAGTTATGTATTTAATAATTTGTTTAAAAGTATTTCAGGTTAAACAGGTCGATTTGACGGCTCCACTATCAAGACTCACAAGTTTGGACGCCGCTAAAGATGTGCATTCCCAAGCTAAGCACATTAGGAAGCTTCGGGATCAAGACATGAAGAAAAGACCAAGTCAAGATCAAGACAATGAAAAGTTCGAGATTTGTATTTTTACTTTTCTTTTAGACGTTTTGTCAAAACTAGATGTTAGAAGTAGAATTATGGGATTGTCACTCACACACACACACACTTTAGTTTGATTCATGGCTTCAAAAACAATTTCGATTTCCTACTTAGTTTTATAGGTAACATGTTTGGAAATTTGTTTTTAGAAACTCTAAGTTTTTGGAAAAACCGATTTTGAGAAAAACAAGTTTTTTATCAAGAGAAACTTTATCAAATGTTTTAACATGTTAGGGTAGTGACATATGGTCATACTCCTATTTTATAAAGTCCAAAACCCCAAACCACAAGACCAAATCCAAAGACCCAAGTTCTGGCTTTCTGCAGTTCTGATTTTTCAGAACTGACAGGAGCCGGTCGACCGTTCCGGTCGACCGACGTACACGCTGTGCATGTGTGTACGTCGGCCGACCGCTCCGGTCGACCGGAGCACTTACAGTGCTCTCTGTTTGTTTCCGGTCGACCGGGGCGGTCGACCGTAGTCCCCCAACGGTCAAAAAATATGACCGTTGGCGGTCGACCGGCCCGGTCGACCGGCTGCTGTCAGAAAACTAGCCGTTGGGATCTGTCAGTACTGCCGGTCGACCGGCCCGGTCTACCGCCAACGGTCGGATTTCTGACCGTTGGAGCCACGGTCGACGGTGCGGTCGACCGAACTTTCCAGAGAGCACTGCTCTCTGGAGCGGTCGACCGGCACGGTCGACCGTCCACCAGTACACACAGGCGTGCACGTTTGTGCACGTCGGTCGACCGACCGGTCGATCGACTTCAGGGTTAGTCGACTTATAAGGTAGTATAAGTCGACTAGCTGAAGCCTGAAACAATTTTTCTGGGATCAAAAAGTTTGTCTTTTTGGCTCATATAAAATCCCATAAAATACTTAAAAATCTACAAAAATAGTTTTACCAATATACTTTGATATACAAACATGCTTGCACAAAATCAAGGCATGTTATAAAATATTGGACTATTTTTGTAACTTGGAAAATATTGGCTTAAGATAAAAACTGTATTTTCCAAAACATGTTTTCTAAACATATTTTTCCAAATCTTCATCAAATACAAAAACAAGATATACTTTTAAAGCATAGTGTGTATGGATATGATCCACTACACAATCAAGATGAAATATCTATGTTTTTGACATTAAGCTCTGATACCAATTGAAATCACCTAGAGGGGGGGTGAATAGGTGATGGCTATATGAAATATGGCAACAATGCGGAATTAAAAATTCTACTAACAAATTGCACAAATTAAAGGATAAGCGATAATAGACACAATAGTATTGCAAGAAATAAAGGAGTTTGAGTTTAGAGAAAATTCGAGCAAACGCAAACACAAGTATATGTTTTCGAGGTTCGAGCCACGCTCTACGTCCCCGCCTTCACACTTGAAGGATTTCCACTATTGTCGATCCCACCGGATCTTCAATACAAGGACACACTTGTCCGATCACTTGTGATGCCGCAACACCACCCGGAGCACACTAGCTCGCCTTGAGGCCGATGCCTCTACAACTTCGCTCAAGAAGAAAATGATCACACTTGATCACAAAAATAGCTCACTTGCACAATCCTATAACCAATATGTAGATGTAGAAATTTGGGATTGTGTAGTGCAAAATCTAGAGAGAAGTAGAGGAATAGGCTTCAAATGGGTGTATGGAAATTTTGGCTTTGAAAATCTTTTCTAAAATGAAGACTTGAAATTCTTATGAAAATCTCTTGTAAAAATGTTTTGGAATAGTTGTCTTATCATGTTGAAGTGACCCACTATTTATAGGAGTTGAAAAACTGGGTAAAACAGCAAGAGAGATTCGTTGGGGTGAGATCCCAACAAAATCTGTCAGAAAAATATAGCTGTTGGAATCTATCAGAATTTCTGACAGCAGCCGGTCGACCGGGCCCGGTCGACCGCCAACGGTCATATTTTTGACCGTTGGGGGACTACGGTCGACCGCCCAGTCGACCGGAACAAACAGAGAGCACTATAAGTGCTCCGGTCGACCGGAGCGGTCGGCCGACGTACACACATGCACAGCGTGTACGTCGGTCGACCGGAACGGTCGACCGGCTCCTGTCAGTTCTGAAAAATCAGAACTGCAGAAAGCCAGAACTTGGGTCTTTGGATTTGGTCTTGTGGTTTGGGGTTTTGGACTTTGTAAAAATAGGAGTATGACCAAATGTCATACTACCCTAACATGTTAAAACATTTTGATAAAGTTTCTCTTGATAAAAAACTTGTTTTCTCAAAAATCGGTTTTTCCAAAAACTTAGAGTTTCTAAAAACAAATTCTAAACATGTTACCTATAAAACTAAGTAGGAAATCGAAATTGTTTTTGAAGCCATGAATCAAACTAAAGTGTGTGTGTGAGTGACAATCCCATAATTCTACTTCTAACATCTAGGTTTTGACAAAACGTCTAAAAGAAAAGTAAAAATACAAATCTCAGACTTTTTCATTGTCTTGATCTTGACTTGGTCTTTTCTTCATGTCTTGATCCCGAAGCTTCCTAATGTGCTTAGCTTGGGAATGCACATCTTTAGCGGCGTCCAAACTTGTGAGTCTTGATAGTGGAGCCGTCAAATCGACCTGTTTAACCTGAAATACTTTTAAACAAATTGTTAAATACATAACTAAATATGTTTTATTATCATCAAAATATTCAACAAGACATAGGGCTAATGGCCTTTGGGCCAACAGTTGTGTTTCTGAAACTATAGTATCATGCTGTGCTGGTTGTGTATCGTGTTGTTCTTGTGTTTCAGTAAAAAAAGGAGCCAGAGATTGTGCGTGCATTGGTGATATTTACATTAAAAGTTGAGAATATGAGGAATATTGAGGAGGGAAGGAAATAGAATGCCGACCTGTACCACTATCACTGGCATATGCAGCATGTGCATATGGTGCAAAACCACTGTAGTCAATTACATAGCTTGACGAACTGTGATATGGAGCAAATGCAGATATTGGGGGAGCATAATTGTATGGTGGGTAAGCGGCATATGTTGACGATGAGCTACCGCCAACATCGGTGTAAGGTGCGGCAGATGAAGGATTGAAGAGCTACCACTGGCTTCGGATGAGGTACCGCCAGTACTCCAGTTTGGCTCCATTAGACTAGACTGGAAGTTGGTAGAGATTTGTAATTGTAAGAGAATAAGAGTGATTTATAATAGAAGAGAGAGGGTTGAGATGAAGTGAGATGAAAGTGAATAAGAGTGGATAGTATTTATAGAGGTTAGGGGGTTTTTTTTATTTTTTAAAGGACACAACGACTCAAAATGAGCCGTTGTGGGTGAATAAGAGGGTGCCACGTGGCACCCTCTTTCTCACCCACAACGACTCTTTTTGAGCCATTGAGGGTTGAAAAAAATAAAAAACAAATCTAGGGGTCTCAGACTAATTTTTCTCTCTAACATTCATATAATAATATTGGATATAAAAAAAAATTAGAGAAGGGGGGTCGGGGAAATTTTTCCCGACCCGATTCGTCCCGTGATTCGTCACGAGACGAATCAGATTCGTCCCGTTTACACGGGACGGGTCAACCCGTTTTGACCCGCCCCTAAACGAGGCGGGTGCGGGTTGACACGTAACCCGCCCTGTGCGATTCAAACGGGTCGCACAGGGCGGGGCGAGGCGGGTCGACGCAGGTCGACCCGCCCCATTAGCCATCCCTGGTGTCACAGGTCATGCCTTCTGTCACGCCCCGCTTCCCAAAATACGCTAGGGCGGAGACGCGACGCGAGTCGGCGACGCATATACGCGAGGAAAATACCCACGTATACGCGCTAAGCCTAAAGTAACCTGAACAAGCTATAAGTCTAAACCATAATAATCAAGGATCACTGCAATAGTACATATAAAGACTACACATGATCTGAAATGAAATAAGGAACAGAATAGAAGCCAAGGTGATATACAGGAATCAAAGAATAATAGTAGGAATAAAGAAATGTAAGAATACCAGAATCAAAAGAAGGGAGGAGAATCCGGTTCCTCGCAAGACGTACAGTCTCGTCGAACACCTGCACATTAGAACAATCGTCCAATATCTGGACGTCCAAATCCAGGGTCGTCAGAACGCGACCATGGTGAGTGTGTGTGTAAAGGGGAAAGAGCTCGTGCAGAAGAAACAGTGTGCAAAAATAATAATAAGAACAACTGCAAATATAAGAGACTAATTAACAAGATGAATAACTGAACAATAATATACATGAAAGCAACACGAATAAAGATAGCAAGAATAAGAGTACATATACAAGACAAGTAAAGCAACTGTAGCAAACAACAGATGTCTAGATGTGTAACCTATCACATGTCACTAGGTTGGTATCCAAGTCTGGTCATAAGTCTGGTCCTGGTTACCATCATGGGTCTATCATAATGATATATAGATATTCAACCAGGTGATTACAGTTAGTCATAATACATCAACAGTTTATTATTAATTATGTCAGCAAATACCAATTGTCACACGTAATAGACGCATCCCATACTACGTCTACCACACATGCCAATCGATGTCCTCAGTTATTGAAACTGATCGGTTGGAGACATTGTCCATACTTTAGGTGGGTCCCGTGCATACCGGGACCACGGCCCAGACTCCTAGCGCTGAACCAGGACCTACCGCAAGGTAGTCAGGAACATGTAAATAGGAACAGGTACATGTATAACATGTATAACAGGAAACATGACAGGGTGCCAGTCACTCACGGGAACCCTGCAGTGGAACCCTCTTTCGGCTGCGCAACCTAAATCTTAGGTCCACCCAAAATACGGACGCTGTCTCCTCCATCAATCTCCCCAATCCCAGTGTAAGTTGTTTGTTATCATGTTTTAGTTTATCAAGATTATTTAATATGCATGTTACTTGAATCACTAGGATAACTCGGTGGTAGTCACGGTAACAATATCAACATATGTAATCAGAATACCGGTATAACAGGAATATAATATATCAAGTAACAGGATACCGGTAATACAGGAATATATAACAAGTATAACATGAAAGTATTGTTACCGTGTAACAATATTTTCCCAGCAATTTTAGTAACATGGACATGGTAGTTGTCAGGTAGATATTAAGTATAATCAGTCAGGTTTCTCAGGTAAATCAAGATATTCAAGACGGGTAATGATCTACTGTCATGAATAGAATAATCCAGTCAAAGTATACTATAAACTCAGATTCTCAAGACCATCCATACATCACTCTCAAAGTCACCAATAAGTAAAGTCGATCAATAGTTGCCATAAAACTCCGAACATGTAATATAGTCATCAATGTCAATGAAATCACTCTCATAATAACTCTATCTCCAATAACTGAAGTAGTCAAGACTAAATCATGAATATCCAACTAAACTCTCACCTATTTTATCATCAATAAGAATAATCAAATCTACTGATAATGCCACTCAGATATCAACTCGTAAAACTATCAAATCTAAGATCTAATATAATCTCAAAATACTGACAAATATAAATCCAGCTATCTTATAACTCTGAAAGAAGATCACTATCAGAATAACTCAATCTTCATCAATTGATGTAGTCAATAACTAACATGAAGCACATGGTATGCCCTCAATATCAACAAGTCAACATACTCCATAATCATAACTAACTAGTAAACATCTTCAAAAAAATTGCAATCTAGAATAGGTCCACTCAAGAGTCAATACCAACAACTCGTCATACTCTATAATCCAACCAGTCCAGTAACCTTTGCTTCTAGTAATCCAAAACCAATATGATATCACATATCGAAGTCAAAGATAAGATATCCACACATCTGGTCGCAATCTAACAAAAATCGGTCACATCAAATACTGATCAATAGCCAATGTAAATAACATAAATCCCAGATCAATCCATACTCCAACTAAGTCCTTATACTGATCCAAACATCAAGTAATCCAATCTCTTAGTAAGGTAACATCATAACAAGTCTATCATCAATATCCGAATGAATCATCACCTAAGTTATTACCAATGAAAGAATAACAAGTCTGAGAAGTACTCTACATGAAATATATCTTCTGTCCTCAAATACCTGAATAAATTCTTAACTGAATTATCACCAAGGAATATTAAGTCCAATAATTGTTTAGATGAAATATAGATTGTAAACCACAATCACGAACCAATCCAACATAAGATCAATCAAGTATACAGTCCAAGTTCCTTTACAATTAGTCCCAGTCCGAAACAGTAATCAACTATTCATGATATGATATAACTCTAATATCTCAATGTCCAAATATGAGATCCTCATATATCTGATACTCAACTATGTACTTAATCTATCCAATCAATAGATCGAGTTAAGTCACAGTCTAAAGGTATATCAAAACTAGGCCTAAGCCAACAGAGACAAACTAGCAACACATGAAATGACGCTGAAATGAGCTCATGTCAACTAGGTAATTTAAAGTAAACAATCATAGACATCTCATGAACGAATACAAGTAATAAAACTGGTAAAATATAACAGGAAATCACATGAAATGATAAGAGCAAGACATACATACATGTAAACAACGGAAAAAAAAGGAATTTAGATAAAAGCAAACACTCACTAACCAGAGAAATATGACACTTACAAAACAAAGAAGTAACACTCACCTGAGATCCATCCCAAGTCCGAAGCACTGAAATTACAAGGCCTTGATAAATCTACATGAATTATTCAATAGGAATTGTTAGATTTTTAAAAAGATATTTTACTTGGGAGTTATAAGGGATTTAATCTTGATTAATTAGTTTAGGGGTTAGAAATATGATTCTTTAGGTTTAGTGAATTTAGTAGGTTTAATTTAACCAATTTCTAATTTTTGTTGATTTTTAATAGGCTTTAAATTATTAAAGTACTTAACGGTTCTAGATTTATCATTAAGGAGAAATGATTTTAAAGTGGGGGATTTGAATTTAATTTCATGTTGCTATATGTCTAAAACTTTATCATAGAAAGTAAAAGTGTTGTAAAATATTATTTATATTTTTCTCTATTTTATTTTTATATTTTTAATCAATTAATTAAATATACAAATTCTTTCTCTTTCTTTCTTCTTTTCTTTTCCTTTATTTTACCCTCAGGCCAGGCCCTCAGGCCCAGGCCCAGTTCAGATTTTTTTTTTCTTTTTTTTTTAAACACAGGCCTGGCCCTGTACTGCCAGGCCCGGCCGGCCAGTCTCAGGCCGGACCAGGCCAGGCCCAGGCCTGGTCCGGGGTTTCTCTGTTTTTATTTTTTATTTTTTTGTTCTGGGCTTGTCTGGTGCAGCCCAGCCCGGCCAGACCCGGGCCAGGCCGGGTCTGGTCAGCCTGTTTAAAGTTTTTTTTTAATTTATTTATAATAGGCCCAACCCGGGCCTGCCAAGCCTGGGCTAAGGCCAGGCACGCCTGCTCTCGGCCAAGCCGAGAGCAGTGCAGCAATTCTTTTTTTTTGTTTTTTTTTTCTTTATTTAATTTTCCTTTAAATCCTTTATAAAAACTTTAAAAGTATGTAAATATAAATTATTTGATCTTCATCAAATTTTTAATGGGATTTTAGATTGGATTTTAATGTTGAGTTTTGATATATAAACATATTCATGGAGATTATAGTGAGACATGATTTTAATAAAACAATTTATATCAAATAAATTTTGATAAAATAAATTTTGATAAAATAAATTACTTACTTGATTTGTGATCCCCTAACATGCTCCTCAATTTGTACTTCAAGATCTTTTGTTCATGAGGAGAAAAGAAGGAAGGAGATGAGTAGAGTTGGGCCAGGATTTTATTTTGGAGGTAGAAGAGAAAAAGAGTTTGGAGGAGAAGAGAAAGATGAAAGTGGGGAGAGTTGGATTAGGGTTTCTCTTGAGGAAGAAGAGAAAAAGGGGTTTGGGTGTTTATATAGGATATAAGATATTTTAGAAATATGAATTCTAATTAGATTTAAATGGCTTAATTTAGTAAGATTGGATAGAATTGAAAGTTGTTAAAAATCTCAAAGAGATTTGGTTTAGATTTGAAATTATAGATTTGAATTAGGATTAAGATTGGATTTAGGGTTAATGGGTAAGGGTCTCATGGTAATGGGTTATAGATTATTGGGCTTTAGTTAAGAGAAATAAATAATATGAAGGATAAGAAAAATAGGTAGTGGGCTTATGGGCTTAGACAAAAATAGAGAAAGGAGAAGAAAAGAATGAAAATAAGAAGTAGGCTCGGCTCATGTGGGCTTAGCATAAAAAGAAAAAAAATTAAATGAAAGAGAGAATGGGCTAGGCTTATTGGGCTTGGAATGAAAATAATAATAACTACCCATTAATAATAATTTAAAATAATTAAATATAAGCATTAAGAGTCTACAAGTCATACATAATACTAATACTAATACTCATAATAAATCAAGTTAGCAAATAATACTAAAATAACTCATAAATAAAATAAATACTTGTAGAAAAATAAAAATACAGTATTATTAGATTAGGGATATTACATTCTACCCACCTTAATAAAAATTTCGTCCTCGAAATTTCAATAAAGTAGGGAATGATAAAAATACAGAATCAGGGGGAAAACAAACAAGCTTCCACGTCGCTTCTGAATACATCATGGTTCCGCTATGCTTCCGCTGCGCCACTCTGATCTCTGCTACCGGCTTCAACATAGAGTGATCAAACTCCGAAGACAAAATCAGGAGAATAGAATCGGAAAGAGGATGAAAATTAAGATGGAACCCAGATTACTCTAGAAAAAGAGTTAGAATTAGGGATCTCAAAAGATTCAAGAGAATGGATTCTAAAAAAAAGAACGATCAATTCCAAATGGACTCAAGATTATCATGTGAATAGTATATGTATATTGCAGTGTAAGTATAACTTATTCAAGTTACCGGTAAGAACTAGGTCTCTCTTGCGAAACAAGAGTCAAAATTCAAGATCGCAAGTCGAAAACCTAGGCTCTGATACCAAAGAAAACCCTGTCATGCCCCGCTTCCCAAAATACGCTAGGGCGGAGACGCGACGCGAGTCGGCGACGCATATACGCGAGAAAAATACCCCACGTATACGCGCTAAGCCTAAAGTAACTGAACAAGCTATAAGTCTAAACCATAATAATCAAGGATCACTGCAATAGTACATATAAAGACTACACATGATCTGAAATGAAATAAGGAACAGAATAGAAGCCAAGGGTGATATATAGGAATCAAAGAATAATAGCAGGAATAAAGAAATGTAAGAATACCAGAATCAAAAGGAAGGGAGAGTCTGGTTCCTCGCAAGACGTACAGTCTCGTCGAACACCTGCATATTAGAACAATCGTCCAATATCTGGACGTCCAAATCCAGGGTCGTCAGAACGCGACCATGGTGAGTGTGTGTGTAAAGGGGAAAGAGTTCGTGCAGAAGAAACAATGTGCATAAATAATAATAAGAACAACTGCAAATATAAGAGACTAATTAACAAGATGAATAACTGAACAATAATATACATGAAAGCAACACGAATAAAGACAGCAAGAATAAGAGTACATGTACAAGACAAGTAAAGCAACTGTAGCAAACAACAGATGTCTAGATGTGTAACCTATCATATGTCACTAGGTTGGTATCCAAGTCTGGTCATAAGTCTGGTCCTGTTACCATCATGGGTCTATCATAATGATATATAGATATTCAACCAGGTGATTACAGTTAGTCACAATACATCAACAGTTTATTATTAATTATGTCAGCGAACACCAATTGTCACACGTAATAGACGCATCCCATACTACGTCTACCACACATGCCAATCGATGTCCTCAGTTATTGAAACTGATCGGTTGGAGACATTGTCCATGCTTAGGTGGGTCCCGTGCATACCCGGGACCACGGCCCAGACTCCTGGCGCTGAACCAGGACCTACCGCAAGGTAGTCAGGAACATGTAAACAGGAACAGGTACATGTATAACATGTATAACAGGAAACATGACGGGGTGCCAGTCACCCCACGGGAACCCTGCAGTGGAACCCTCTTTCGGCTGCGCAACCTAAATCCTAGGTCCACATAAAATACGGACGCTGTCTCATCCATCAATCTCCCCAATCCCAGTGTAAGTTGTTTGTTATCATGTTTTAGTTTATCAAGATTATTTAATATGCATGTTACTTGAATCACGAGGATAACTCGGTGGTAGTCACGGTAACAATATCAACATATGTAATCAGAATACCGGTATAACAGGAATATAATATATCAAGTAACAGGATACCGGTAATACAGGAATATATAATAAGTATAACATGAAAGTGTTGTTACCGTGTAACAAAATTTTCCCAGCAATTTAGTAACATGGACATGGTAGTTGTCAGGTAGATATTAAGTATAATCAGTCAGGTTTCTCAGGTAAATCAAGATATTCAAGATGGGTAATGATCTACTGTCATGAATAGAAATCCAGTCAAAGTATACTATAAACTCAGATTCTCAAGACCATCCATACATCACTCTCAAAGTCACCAATAAGTAAAGTCGATCAATAGTTGCCATAAAACTCCGAACATGTAATATAGTCATCAATGTCAATGAAATCACTCTCATTATAACTCTATCTCCAATAACTGAAGTAGTCAAGACTAAACATGAATATCCAACTAAACTCTACCTATTTTATCATCAATAAGAATAATCAAATCTACTGATAATGCCACTCAGATATCAACTCGTAAAACTATCAAATCTAAGATCTAATATAATCTCAAAATACTAACAAATATAAATCCAGCTATCTGATAACTCTGAACTAGAAGATCACTATCAGAATAACTCAATCTTCATCAATTGATGTAGTCAATAACTAACATGAAGCACATGGTATGCCCTCAATATCAACAAGTCAACATACTCCATAATCATAACTAACTAGTAAACATCTTCAAAAAAATTGCAATCTAGAATAGGTCCACTCATGAGTCAATACCAACAACTCGTCATACTCTATAATCCAACCAGTCCAGTAACCTTTGCTTCTAGTAATCCAAAACCAATATGATATCACATATCGAAGTCAAAGATAAGATATCCACACATCTGGTCGCAATCTAACAAAAATCGGTCACATCTAAATACTGATCAATAGCCAATGTAAATAACATAAATCCCAGATCAATCCATACTCCAACTAAGTCCTTATACTAATCCAAACATCAAGTAATCCAATCTCTTAGTAAGGTAACATCATAACAAGTCTATCATCAATATCCGAATGAATCATCACCTAAGTTATTACCAATGAAAGAATAACAAGTCTGAGAAGTACTCTACATGAAATATATCTTCTGTCCTCAAATACCCGAATAAATTCTTAACTGAATTATCACCAAGGAATATTAAGTCCAATAATTGTTTAGATGAAATATAGATTGTAAACCACAATCACGAACCAATCCAACATAAGATCAATCTAGTATACAGTCCAAGTTCCTTTACAATTAGTCCCAGTCCGAAACAGTAATCAACTATTCATGATATGATATAACTATAATATCTCAATGTCCAAATATGAGATCCTCATATATCTGATACTCAACTATGTACTTAATCTATCCAATCAATAGATCGAGTCAAGTCACAGTCTAAAGGTATATCAAAACTAGGCCTAAGCCAACAGAGACAAACTAGCAACCCATGAAATGACGCTGAAATGAGCTCATGTCAACTAGGTAATTTAAAGTAAACAATCATAGACATCTCATGAACGAATACAAGTAATAAAACTGGTAAAATATAACAGGAAATCACATGAAATGATAAGAGCAAGACATACATACATGTAAACAACGGAAAATAAGGAATTTAGATAAATGCAAACACTCACTAACCAGAGAAATATGACACTTACAAAACAAAGAAGTAACACTCACCTGAGATCCATCCCAAGTCCGAAGCACTGAAATTACAAGGCCTTGATAAATCTACATGAATTATTCAATAGGAATTGTTAGATTTTTAAAAAGATATTTTACTTGGGAGTTATAAGGGATTTAATCTTGATTAATTAGTTTAGGGGTTAGAAATATGATTCTTTAGGTTTAGTGAATTTAGTAGGTTAATTTAAACCAATTTCTAATTTTTGTTTGATTTTTAATAGGCTTTAAATTATTAAGTACTTAACGGTTCTAGATTTATCATTAAGGAGAAATGATTTTAAAGTGGGGGATTTGAATTTAATTTCATGGTGCTATATGTCTAAAACTTTATCATAGAAAGTAAAAGTGTTGTAAAATATTATTTATATTTTTCTCTATTTTATTTTTATATTTTTAATCAATTAATTAAATATACAAATTCTTTCTCTTTCTTTCTTCTTTTCTTTTCCTTTTATTTTACCCTCAGGCCAGGCCCTCAGGCCCAGGCCCAGTTCAGATTTTTTTTTTCTTTTTTTTTTAAACACAGGCCTGGCCCTGTACTGCCAGGCCCGGCCCGGCCCAGTCTCAGGCTGGACCAGGCCAGGCCCAGGCCTGGTCCGGAGTTTCTCTGTTTTTTTTTTTTTTTGTTCTGGGCTTGTCTGGTGCAGCCCAGCCCGGCCAGACCCGGGCCAGCCGACGCAGGCCAGGCCGGGTCTGGTCAGCCTGTTTAAAGTTTTTTTTTTAATTTATTTATAATAGGCCCAACCCGGGCCTGCCAAGCCCGGGCTAAGGCCAGGCACGCCTGCTCTCGGCCAAGCCGAGAGCAGTGCAGCAATTCTTTTTTTTTTTTTTTTCTTTATTTAATTTTCCTTTAAATCCTTTATAAAAACTTTAAAAGTATGTAAATATAAATTATTTGATCTTCATCAAATTTTTAATGGGATTTTAGATTGGATTTGATATTGAGTTTTGATATATAAACATATTCATGGAGATTATAGTGAGACATGATTTTAATAAACAATTTATATCAAATAAATTTTGATAAAATAAATTTTGATAAAATAAATTACTTACTTGATTTGTGATCCCCTAACATGCTCCTCAATTTGTACTTCAAGATCTTTTGTTCATGAGGAGAAAAGAAGGAAGGAGATGAGTAGAGTTGGGCCAGGATTTTCTTTTGGAGGTAGAAAAGAAAAAGAGTTTGGAGGAGAAGAGAAAGATGAAAGTGGGGAGAGTTGGATTAGGGTTTCTCTTGAGGAAGAAGAGAAAAGGGGTTTGGGTGTTTATATAGGATATAAGATATTTTAGAAATATGAATTCTAATTAGATTTAAATGGCTTAATTTAGTAAGATTGGATAAGAATTGAAGGTTGTTAAAAATCTCAAAGAGATTTGGTTTAGATTTGAAATTATAGATTTGAATTAGGATTAAGATTGGATTTAGGGTTAATGGGTAAGGGTCTCATGGTAATGGGTTATAGATTATTGGGCTTTAGTTAAGAGAAATAAATAATATGAAGGATAAGAAAAATAGGTAGTGGGCTTATGGGCTTAGACAAAATAGAGAAAGGAGAAGAAAAGAATGAAAACAAGAAGTGGGCTCGGCTCATGTGGGCTTAGCATAAAAAGAAAATAAAATTAAATGAAAGAGAGAATGGGCTAGGCTTATTGGGCTTGGAATGAAAATAATAATACTACCCATTAATAATAATTTAAAATAGTTAAATATAAGCAATAAGAGTCTACAAGTCATACATAATACTAATACTAATACTCATAATAAATCAAGTTAGCAAATAATACTAAAATAACTAGTAAAATAAAATAAATACTTGTAGAAAAATAAAAATACAGTATTATTAGATTAGGGATATTACATTCTACCCACCTTAATAAAAATTTCGTCCTCGAAATTTCAATAAAGTAGGGAATGATAAAAATACAGAATCAGGGGGAAAACAAACAAGCTTCCACGTCGCTTCTGAATACATCATGGTTCCGCTATGCTTCCGCTGCACCACTCTGATCTCTGCTACCGGCTTCAACATAGAGTGATCAAACTCCAAAGACAAAATCAGGAGAATAGAATCGGAAAGAGGATGAAAATTAAGATGGAACCCAGATTACTCTAGAAAAAGAGTTAGAATTAGGGATCTCAAAAGATTCAAGAGAATGGATTTCTAAAAAAAGAACGATCAATTCCAAATGAACTCAAGATTATCATGTGAATAGTATATGTATATTGCAGTGTAAGTATAACTTATTCAAGTTACCGGTAAGAACTAGGTCTCTCTTGCGAAATAAGAGTCAAAATTCAAGATCGCAAGTCAAAAACCTAGGCTCTGATACCAAAGAAAATCTTGTCACGCCCCGCTTCCCAAAATATGCTAGGGCGGAGACGCGACGCGAGTCGGCGACGCATATACGAGAGGAAAATGCCCCACGTATACGCGCTAAGCCTAAAGTAACCTGAACAAGCTATAAGTCTAAACCATAATAATCAAGGATCACTGCAATAGTACATATAAAGACTACACATGGTCTGAAATGAAATAAGGAACAGAATAGAAGCCAAGGGTGATATACAGGAATCAAAGAATAATAGCAGGAATAAAGAAATGTAAGAATACCAGAATTAAAAGGAAGGGAGAGCCGGTTCCTCGCAAGACGTACAGTCTCGTCGAACACCTGCACATTAGAACAATCGTCCAATATCTGGACGTCCAAATCCAGGGTCGTCAGAACGCGACCATGGTGAGTGTGTGTGTAAAGGGGAAAGAGCTCGTGCAGATGAAACAATGTGCATAAATAATAATAAGAACAACTACAAATATAAGAGACTAATTAACAAGATGAATAACTGAACAATAATATACATGAAAGCAACACGAATAAAGATAGCAAGAATAAGAGTACATGTACAAGACAAGTAAAGCAACTGTAGCAAACAACAGATGTCTAGATGTGTAACCTATCACATGTCACTAGGTTGGTATCCAAGTCTGGTCATAAGTCTGGTCCTGGTTACCATCATGGGTCTATCATAATGATATATAGATATTCAACCAGGTGATTACAGTTAGTCACAATACATCAACAGTTTATTATTAATTATGTCAGCGAACACTAATTGTCACACGTAATAGACGCATCCCATACTACGTCTACCACACATGTCAATCGATGTCCTCAGTTATTGAAACTGATCGGTTGGAGACATTGTCCATACTTTAGGTGGGTTCCGTGCATACCCTGGACCACGGCCCAGACTCCTGGCGCTGAACCAGGACCTACCGCAAGGTAGTCAGAACATGTAAATAGGAACAGGTACATGTATAACATGTATAACAGGAAACATGACGGGGTGCCAGTCACCCCACGGGAACCCTGCAGTGGAACCCTCTTTCGGCTGCGCAACCTAAATCCTAGGTCCACCCAAAATACGGACGCTGTCTCCTCCATCAATCTCCCCAATCCCAGTGTAAGTTGTTTGTTATCATGTTTTAGTTTATCAAGATTATTTAATATGCATGTTACTTGAATCACGAGGATAACTCGGTGGTAGTCACGGTAACAATATCAACATATGTAATCAGAATACCGGTATAACAGGAATATAATATATCAAGTAACAGGATACCGGTAATACAGGAATATAAACAAGTATAACATGAAAGTATTGTTACCGTGTAACAATATTTTCCCAGCAATTTTAGTAACATGGACATGGTAGTTGTCAGGTAGATATTAAGTATAATCAGTCAGGTTTCTCAGGTAAATCAAGATATTCAAGACGGGTAATGATCTACTGTCATGAATAGAATAATCCAGTCAAAGTATACTATAAACTCAGATTCTCAAGACCATCCATACATCACTCTCAAAGTCACCAATAAGTAAAGTCGATCAATAGTTGCCATAAAACTCCGAACATGTAATATAGTCATCAATGTCAATGAAATCACTCTCATAATAACTCTATCTCAAATAACTGAAGTAGTCAAGACTAAATCATGAATATCCAACTAAACTCTCACTTATTTTATCATCAATAAGAATAATCAAATCTACTGATAATACCACTCAGATATCAACTCGTAAAACTATAAATCTAAGATCTAATATAATCTCAAAATACTGACAAATATAAATCCAGCTATCTGATAACTCTGAACTAGAAGATCACTATCAGAATAACTCAATCTTCATCAATTGATGTAGTCAATAACTAATATGAAGCACATGGTATGCCCTCAATATCAACAAGTCAACATACTCCATAATCATAACTAACTAGTAAACATCTTCAAAAAAATTACAATCTAGAATAGGTCCACTCATGAGTCATACCAACAACTTGTCATACTCTATAATCCAACCAGTCCAGTAACCTTTGCTTCTAGTAATCCAAAACCAATATGATATCACATATCGAAGTCAAAGATAAGATATCCACACATCTGGTCGCAATCTAACAAAAATCGGTCACATCTAAATGCTGATCAATAGCCAATGTAAATAACATAAATCCCAGATCAATCCATACTCCAACTAAGTCCTTATACTGATCCAAACATCAAGTAATCCAATCTCTTAGTAAGGTAACATCATAACAAGTCTATCATCAATATCCGAATGAATCATCACCTAAGTTATTACCAATGAAAGAATAACAAGTCTGAGAAGTACTCTACATGAAATATATCTTCTGTCCTCAAATACACGAATAAATTCTTAACTGAATTATCACCAAGGAATATTAAGTCCAATAATTGTTTAGATGAAATATAGATTGTAAACCACAATCACGAACCAATCCAACATAAGATCAATCTAGTATACAGTCCAAGTTCCTTTACAATTAGTCCCAGTCCGAAACAGTAATCAACTATTCATGATATGATATAACTCTAATATCTCAATGTCCAAATATGAGATCCTCATATATCTGATACTCAACTATGTACTTAATATATCCAATCAATAGATCGAGTCAAGTCACAGTCTAAAGGTATATCAAAACTAGGCCTAAGCCACAGAGACAAACTAGCAACACATGAAATGACGCTGAAATGAGCTTATGTCAACTAGGTAATTTAAAGTAAACAATCATAGACATCTCATGAACGAATACAAGTATAAAACTGGTAAAATATAACAGGA
The DNA here is from genome assembly GCA_038442645.1 of Agave tequilana. NCBI lineage: Eukaryota > Viridiplantae > Streptophyta > Magnoliopsida > Asparagales > Asparagaceae > Agave > Agave tequilana. Next base: position 24,558 of record JAVJIF010007504.1, read on the forward strand.
AATCACATGAAATGATAAGAGCAAGACATACATACATGTAAACAACGGAAAATAAGGAATTTAGATAAAAGCAAACACTCACTAACCAGAGAAATATGACACTTACAAAACAAAGAAGTAACACTCACCTGAGATCCATCCCAAGTCCGAAGCACTGAAATTACAAGGCCTTGATAAATCTACATGAATTATTCAATAGGAATTGTTAGATTTTTAAAAAGATATTTTACTTGGGAATTATAAGGGATTTAATCTTGATTAATTAGTTTAGGGGTTAGAAATATGATTCTTTAGGTTTAGTGAATTTAGTAGGTTTAATTTAAACCAATTTCTAATTTTTGTTTGATTTTTATAGGCTTTAAATTATTAAAGTACTTAACTATTCTAGATTTATCATTAAGGAGAAATGATTTTAAAGTGGGGGATTTGAATTTAATTTCATGTTGCTATATGTCTAAAACTTTATCATAGAAAGTAAAAGTGTTGTAAAATATTATTTATATTTTTCTCTATTTTATTTTGATATTTTTAATCAATTAATTAAATATACAAATTCTTTCTCTTTCTTTCTTCTTTTCTTTTCCTTTTATTTTACTCTCAGGCCAGGCCCTCAGGCCCAGGCCCAGTTCAGATTTTTTTTTTTCTTTCTTTTTTTAAACACAGGCCTGGCCCTGTACTGCCAGGCCCCGGCCCGGCCAGTCTCAGGCCGGACCAGGCCTGGCCCAGGCCTGGTCCGGGGTTTCTCTGTTTTTATTTTTTTTTTGTTCTGGGCTTGTCTGGTGCAGCCCAGCCCGGCCAGACCCGGGCCAGGCCGACGCAGGCCAGGCCGGGTCTGGTCAGCCTGTTTAAAGTTTTTTTTAATTTATTTATAATAGGCCCAACCCGGGCCTGCCAAGCCCGGGCTAAGGCCAGGCACGCCTGCTCTCGGCCAAGCCGAGAGCAGTGCAGCAATTCTTTTTTTTTGTTTTTTTTTCTTTATTTAATTTTCCTTTTAATCCTTTATAAAAACTTTAAAAGTATGTAAATATAAATTATTTGATCTTCATCAAAATTTTAATGGGATTTTAGATTGGATTTTAATGTTGAGTTTTGATATATAAACATATTCATGGAGATTATAGTGAGACATGATTTTAATAAACAATTTATATCAAATAAATTTTGATAAAATAAATTTTGATAAAATAAATTACTTACTTGATTTGTGATCCCCTAACATGCTCCTCAATTTGTACTTCAAGATCTTTTGTTCATGAGGAAAAAGAAGGAAGGAGATGAGTAGAGTTGGGCCAGGATTTTATTTTGGAGGTAGAAGAGAAAAAGAGTTTGGAGGAGAAGAGAAAGATGAAAGTGGGGAGAGTTGGATTAGGGTTTCTCTTGAGGAAGAAGAGAAAAAGGGGTTTGGGTGTTTATATAGGATATAAGATATTTTAGAAATATGAATTCTAATTAGATTTAAATGGCTTAATTTAGTAAGATTGGGTAAGAATTGAAGGTTGTTAAAATCTCAAAGAGATTTGGTTTAGATTTGAAATTATAGATTTGAATTAGGATTAAGATTGGATTTAGGGTTAATGGGTAAGGGTCTCATGGTAATGGGTTATAGATTATTGGGCTTTAGTTAAGAGAAATAAATAATATGAAGGATAAGAAAAATAGGTAGTGGGCTTATGGGCTTGACAAAAATAGAGAAAGGAGAAGAAAAGAATGAAAATAAGAAGTGGGCTTGGCTCATGTGGGCTTAGCATAAAAAGAAAATAAAATTAAATGAAAGAGAGAATGGGCTAGGCTTATTGGGCTTGGAATGAAAATAATAATACTACCCATTAATAATAATTTAAAATAATTAAATATAAGCAATAAGAGTGTACAAGTCATACATAATACTAATACTCATAATAAATCAAGTTAGCAAATAATACTAAAATAACTAGTAAAATAAAATAAATACTTGTAGAAAATAAAAATATAGTATTATTAGATTAGGGATATTACACCTTCTGTGAAGCACCAACCGCAGCTGATCATTCCTCTACATCGCGTTCGAGGCGCACGCCTTAAATGAAGTAGAGCACTGTCGCCAAATCCTCGAGAGTCCAAATTATTTTACAGGGGTCCACTACTGTGCCTTCTTGCGTCAAATTGGGAGATCAACAGCATCGAACGAAAGATTAGCCTTTAAGGTGGAATTGCCCAATCCCTGTACATCCAAGCCTATCCCCATGTCTAGCTGATGTGGGATTATTTGTTCGACCCAAATCCTAACAGGAAATTTATCTACACTCAATTTTTATGAGAATTTGTAAAAGAGAGGAAGGAATAATGCAAACGCCAGAGAATTTATATATATAACTCTCGGGGGTGGGGGGGGGTTTGAAATCACCTAGAGGGGGGGTGAATAGGTGATGGCTATATGAATAATGGCAATTTTGCGGAATTAAAAACTTTCACACACAAATAGCACAAATAAAGACTTGCAATAAGTACAATAATTAAGGTGCAAGAATTGAAAGGAGTAGAGTTAGAGAAAATTGATCAAACGCAAACACAAGGATGTGTTTCCGAGGTTCGAGCCACGCTCTACGTCCCCGCCTTCACACTTGAAGGATTTGCACTACTATCGTTGATCCCACCGGATCGCCAATACAAGGACACACTTGTCCCTTACACTTGTGATGCCGCAACACCACCCGAAGCTCACTAGCTCCCTTGAGGCCGATGCCTCTACAACTTCACTCCAAGAAGAAATGAGTGATCACACTTGATCACTTTACAAAAGCTCACTTGCACAATCCTAGAACCAAATATGTAGATGTAAAGCTTGGGATTGTGGTGTGCAAAATCTAGAGAGAAGCTAGAGGAATAGGCTACAAGTTCGGTGTTGGGAATTTAGGCTTTGGAAAATTTTTTATGAAGGAAAGCTTTGAAAATCTTTGTAAAACTCTTGTGAAATATTTTGCAATTCTTGTCTAATCAATATGAGGTGACCCTCTATTTATAGGGGTCAAAAAACAGCCTCAAAAACTCGTTGGAGACAAATCCCAAAAAGAAAAACAGTCAGAAAAACTAGTTGTTGGATCTGTCAGAACTTTTGACAGATTCCGGTCGACCGGGTCGGTCGACCGCCAACGGTCAAAAATATGACCGTTGGGGTTCATCGGTCGACCGGGTCGGTCGACCGAAAACTCCTGTAAACGTAAATGAACTTCGGTCGACCGGGTCGGTCGACTGATATAGACGTGCACAGTATTGTGCACATCGGTCGACCGGGCCGGTCGACCGGTCACTGTGAGTTCTGAAAAAAACAGAACTTCCAGAACCAGAAAATCTTGGGTTTTGGTTTTGGGTCTTGGGTAGGATTTTGGAACTTGTAAAAACATGAAGTATAAGCATGTGTCATACTTCAAACATGTTAAAATAGTTTGATAAAATCCTTTTGATAGAACCTTGTTTTTCCATAAAAATTGTTTTTCCAAAACTATTGTTTTTCTGAAAATCATATTTCCAAAATATGTTCTCTTTAGATCTAAGTTAGAAAATGGAATTTGAAAATCTTTTTGAAGCCATGAACCTAGCTAAGAGGTGTGTGTGTGATAATCCCATAGCTCTACTTCTAATATCTAGTTTTGACAAAATATCTAAAAACAAAATCAAAAATACAAATCTTTGAATCTTTAGCAAAGTCTTGACTTGTTCTTGATCTTTTCTTCAACGTCATATTCCCGAAGCTTCCTATGTGCTTTGTCTTGGGAATGCAAATCTTGGGCGAACTCCAAATGTGTGAGTCTTTTAGCGGAGCCGTCAAAAACCTATTTCTTGAGCCTGAAATCCTTTTAAACAAGAATATTAGATACATAACTAAATATGTTTTGTTATCATCAAAATAACTGGGATAATGGCCTTTGGGCCAACAATCTCCCCCTTTTTGATGATGGCAAACATATGTAGTTATCACAAAATATTTTGGGTAGAGACTTCAAATGAAGCTCCCCCTCAACACAAGCATATATATAAAATCATACTCAGGCATATTATCACAAATCATAATCATAAACATTTTATTTCCATGCCAACAAAAGATGCCAAATACTCATGTCATATCATAGATGAAGGAAATGAGTCTCATACATGACATAAATACATAAAACACATAACCATATCCATGTCCACAACACAAAATAAAAATACAAAATAAAAATACAAAATAAAAATACATGACAAAGTAAAAGATGTCCAACACAAAATATGTCAAGTACATAACAAAATAACAAAGTGTCACAAAATATTTCTCTCAAAATAACTCTCCCCCTTTTTGACATCATCAAAAGGGGAGGTCACTCCTCAGCACCATCATCACCATCATCGCCGTCTCCGTCATCATCACCACCTTCCTCTGAAGAAGCAACCTCCTCTGAATCCATGCCATCGACTCTGGTGCGCGGTGGAGGAACAGAAGAGCGAGCTCTGGGAGGAAATGGAGGACCGGTGGCAGGGAGTCGACAAGCAGTCGGAGTCCGATCAGAACGAGCATGTCAAATTTTGAGAAAAGGGCCTGAAACTGAACATCCACGAATCTCATGGAGTCAGCAAAATAAGACATGTCGTTTCGGACCTCCTCTCGAAAAGCAGCGTCCTGAAGAGCACGAGCATCTAACTCTGCACGAATGGCTGCGTCGCGCTGTACGGCCAAGGCCTGATGTGCCTCGAGCTGAGAGCGGACATCCGAAGAGAGAAGAGCTAGTAACTCAGGAGGAAATGCAGGTGCTGCAGAAGAAGAAGATCCTGGTGCTGAAGATGAGCCAGGACCAGCAGGAGGATGAGGTGGTTGCACAGGAGCGTGTCTACGCAGCTGTGCTTCCATCATCTTCAGGACAACTCCATTGATGTTGGTCAGGGGATTTGATGGAGTTTCAGCAGAAAGATCAAAGTCAAGACCCCTAAGAAGATGGGTAATAAGCATGCCGTAGGGCAAGCTTCTACCCGCAGTACGGATCTGATCAGAGGCCATATGAGAAGCAATGACTCTAGGAAAGTTGACCTTAATCCCTTTAAGCAGACAAAAGATAATCAAAGGGACACAACCCCTAGCATGGCTATACTCACCATGTTTGGGGACAATGTTGTAGAAGATAATCTTGGCAAGGACTTGAGATTGAAGAGTGTATCGACTCACTACCTCATTCCTAACCAAGCCGGGGTTGTCATCCCCGTGAATCAGAGTAGAGGCGGTGAGTGAAGACTCACCCTCAGAAAATTCGAAATCATGTAAATCATGAGAATACACATCTGCTCCGCCAGTGGAGAGATGCAGAATCCTAGCAAACCGACCGATAGAGAGGTCGATTTCCCTACCTAGGACTCTAGATGTTATGCGGTTACCATCAAATTCATAGTTGGCATAAAAGTAAGGAACAAGGGAAGTGTATACTTGCTCCTTGATGGTCAAGAACTCAACTAAATTATTTGTTTGCAGGATTTGAGGGATACCTAGATGTTCAAAATCCTGAATGGTAACAAATCTCCCTGAATTAATATTTCTAGTGGAGAGGTGGGAGTATCTATCAGCAGCTAGATCATTGATAAAGGGCCGTAAGGGTCTAGGAACCTGAGATGAGGGTTGAGCAACACCCTTCCCCTTCTCAGTTCGAGATCTCTTAGACATGATGAATAAAAATGAAATTTTTAGATTAAAACAGGTTATGGCACGATCTAGAAGCTAAGCAACCTAAAATAGTGACAAAGCAAGAAAGATTTCTAAGCTAGAAGTGAAGATTCACAATAAAAATTCGATTTTTACCTTGATGAAAATTCTGAAACCCTAACTGAAAAATCCTGAAATTCTTCAGAGCCTGCGGATGAGAGGTGCTGAAATCGAAGATCTGGAAGGAGAAAGAGGAATTTGAGATGGGTTTTAAAAAGATTTGGATTTGGTTGAAGGATTGGAGAGAATGAAAGTTTTGGGGAAAATATGGGTTCGTCGGTCGCTGAGTGAAATGAGAGAGAGAGAGAGAAAAATGAAAATATATAGCAGATTAGGGCAAAACACGACGATCGGTCGACCGGTCCGGTCGACTGAATCCAACTGAGAGCTCTGTAAATAAGATCGGTCGACCGGGTCAGTCGACCGAAATATCCCGAGACCACAGCAGGTCAGCATCGGTCGACCGGAATTCTGGTCGGTCGACCGGTAGCACACAAAAAAATAAAAATTTTCTCTCAGGCAGAGTCGGTCGACCGGAGATTTAAGGGTCGGTCGACCGGCTTTGCCTGAAAAACAGTTAACAGCAATTTTGCCCAAAAAAATTTTAAGTAATTTTGTAGTCCAAAATAGGTATGATATATTAATCATATAGGAACACCAACAGGTTTTAAATCTTCATTAAGTCTTTACAAACATCAAAATATATGCAATCCAATTTTAATTTTATTTTCATATTTAAACAAAGATTTTAAAGATGTTGAAGCCGAATACTCAGTGACGGGTTCTGACCTTCATCCTCTTGATTCCTCTTGAATGAGTTGAGGTGCGCAATTGCCATCTTTAAGGTATTTGCTTAAATAGAAAATTTTACAAATGTTTTATTTTTATTTATGAAAATAATGTGTATATGTATACAAGTATATATTCACAAATAATAAACTATACATGTGGACATACTATAAAACAAGGCATGAAACAAAAGATATCAAAAACTAAACATGGCATATACAATCATGATGGAGTTGCAAGTTTATACTAATCATGTATCAATGAGGCATAAAACTAAACTAGCAATCCTAGAACAATTGTATATACAAAATTAAACTCTTAAATGGAGATGTTACCAATTTACGGGCAATCTCCACAAATAGGTGCCTCCACGATAGCGATGCATGCATGATTTGTTCTTTAAGCTCCGATGCATCAACCACCCGGGCACCACCTCCTCCTAAGTCTTGGAGGGTGTAGATCCACCTATACCTGTATCATTTAAATTTGGTGGCTCTTTTGGTACCCAAATCTTAGTGGGTCCTTTGGGGTTAGATCCGGGGCGAACCCAAACAAATTTATTCTTAACATTGTTCTTAGCATAACAAAATTTTTCTAAATGGCCTTTGCGGCCACAATGAGTGCAAATGTAAATTCTACCATTATTATTATTACCATACATGTATGCATGCTTGTGTGGGTGTACATGTTTTCGTGCATGTGTATGGTGCGCATGAGCATGGTGTGTATGTTTCCCTGGGTTGCTCCCTTAGGAAACCTAGAAGCAAATTTCTTTAAATCAAAAGCACATTGTTTAAGAGTTGAGTCTAATACTTCAACCCGTTTTTGCATCTCAACAAAATCATTTTTACTACATGAAGCAATGGGGGTTTTCCCTTTACAAGCTAATTTATATTTTTCACAATCAATTTTTATTTTCTCAAAAGAAGTAAACAAAGCATTTTTCTCTTTTTCAATAATATTGATCTTATCTCTCAAAGACTCATTTTTCCTTTTTAACTTTTTATTATGAGATTGCGAAATCTCATATCTATGTTGTAATTCCTCAAAGAAATGTGCTAGTTCATCCATAGTGAGGTCATCATCATCAAGAGTGTTATCAAAAGTTACCTTAGAGGCGTCATCTCCTTGTGCCATGAAGCACATGTTAGCGCGTCGTGCTCCTCTTCGGATTCCGACTCCGTGTCATCCCATGTAGCGGCCAACGCTTTCTTCTTCTTCCCATGTTTGGAAGTAGTTGCTTGGAGAGCGGGGCACTCGGCAATTAAGTGACCGATCTTCTTGCAATGGAAGCAAGGACCGGGTTCTTCTCTTCTCTTCTCATACCTTCCTTGAGGTTTCCCTCTTCGGAAGTTGCTTTGCCGTCCCTTCTTATAGAACATCTTGCCCACCTTCCGGATGAGCATGGCGAAGTCCTCATCGCAATCCTCCGATGAGTCGTCCTCCTCAATAGTTGTTGGAGTGGCTTTGAAGGAAATTGTTTTCTTCTTGGGTGCCTCCCTTTCTTCTCTTACCTTCATCTCCATCTCATGCGTCTTGAGATTTCCGATGAAGCCGGAGAAGTCCATCTCCTCTTTGTCGTTGAGTTCTTTGAGTGTAGTCGCCTTGACTTCCCAAGCTTTGGGAAGAGCTCTAATCACCTTCCTTATCTTTTGATCGTTATCAATCTTGTCGCCTAAGGAAGAAAGAGCATTAGTTATTTTTGTAAAGCGGTGAGCATGTCATCAATGCTCTCATTATCAAACATGTAAAAGTTCTCATATTGAGAACGTAGCAAGTCAACCTTAGCTCTCTTGACTTGTGACGTTCCCTCATGAGTCACAATGAGTATGTTCCAAACCTCGAATGCGGATTTGCAATTTATTATGCGTGCAAGATCATCCTCATTCAATGCTTGGGTTAATGCATATTGTGCCCTAGCATTAGCCTCATAGTCTTTGGAAGTATCCTCGGACCATGTGCTCTCATCACTAGTTGGTTCAATGAAGTCTTTGGTAATGGCCCTAGCTACCCTAACACCTAAGGATTTCAAGAACAAGTTCATCTTGACTTTCCAAATGGGAAAGTTCAAGCCATCGAATTTTGGTGGGGATTTAATGCTAGAAAAGTCCATGGATGCCATGAATGCACAAGCAAATATAGATGCAACACAAAAGTGTATATAGCCAAATATGGATCTCCCTAAGGTTGTTAGACCTAAGTTGTAGGGTTAGGCTCTGATACCAATTGAAATCACCTAGAGGGGGGGTGAATAGGTGATGGCTATATGAATAATGGCAATTTTGCGGAATTAAAACTTTCACACACAAATAGCACAAATAAAGACTTGCAATAAGTACAATAATTAAGGTGCAAGAATTGAAAGGAGTAGAGTTAGAGAAAATTGATCAAACGCAAACAAAGGATGTGTTTCCGAGGTTCGAGCCACGCTCTACGTCCCCGCCTTCACACTTGAAGGATTTGCACTACTATCGTTGATCCCACCGGATCGCCAATACAAGGACACACTTGTCCTTACACTTGTGATGCCGCAACACCACCCGAAGCTCACTAGCTCCCTTGAGGCCGATGCCTCTACAACTTCACTCCAAGAAGAAATGAGTGATCACACTTGATCACTTTACAAAAGCTCACTTGCACAATCCTAGAACCAAATATGTAGATGTAAAGCTTGGGATTGTGGTGTGCAAAATCTAGAGAGAAGCTAGAGGAATAGGCTACAAGTTGGGTGTTGGGAATTTAGGCTTTGGAAAATTTTTTATGAAGGAAAGCTTTGAAAATCTTTGTAAAACTCTTGTGAAATATTTTGCAATTCTTGTCTAATCAATATGAGGTGACCCTCTATTTATAGGGGTCAAAAAACAGCCTCAAAAACTCGTTGGAGACAAATCCCAAAAAGAAAAACAGTCAGAAAACTAGCTGTTGGATCTGTCAGAACTTTTGACAGATTTCGGTTGACCGGGTCGGTCGACCGCCAACGGTCAAAAATATGACCGTTGGGGTTCATCGGTCGACCGGGTCGGTCGACCGAAAACTCCTGTAAACGTAAATGAACTTCGGTCGACCGGGTCGGTCGACTGATATAGACGTGCACAGTATTGTGCACATCGGTCGACCGGGCCGGTCGACCGGTCACTGTGAGTTCTGAAAAAAACAGAACTTCCAGAACCAGAAAATCTTGGGTTTTGGTTTTGGGTCTTGGGTAGGATTTTGGAACTTGTAAAAACATGAAGTATAAGCATGTGTCATACTTCAAACATGTTAAAATAGTTTGATAAAAATCCTTTTGATAGAACCTTGTTTTTCCATAAAAATTGTTTTTTCCAAAACTATTGTTTTTCTGAAAATCATATTTCCAAAATATGTTCTCTTTAGATCTAAGTTAGAAAATGGAATTTGAAAATCTTTTTGAAGCCATGAACCTAGCTAAGAGGTGTGTGTGTGATAATCCCATAGCTCTACTTCTAATATCTAGTTTGACAAAATATCTAAAAACAAAATCAAAAATACAAATCTTTGAATCTTTAGCAAAGTCTTGACTTGTTCTTGATCTTTTCTTCAACGTCATATTCCCGAAGCTTCCTATGTGCTTTGGCTTGGGAATGCAAATCTTGGGCGAACTCCAAATGTGTGAGTCTTTTAGCGGAGCCGTCAAAAACCTATTTCTTGAGCCTGAAATCCTTTTAAACAAGAATATTAGATACATAACTAAATATGTTTTGTTATCATCAAAATAACTGGGATAATGGCCTTTGGGCCAACAGGGTTCACGGTACGAAGAGGGAGAGATAGATTTGATTCTCTAGGGTGTAAGGACTCGGGGCATCATCCCAAACGCCTAGCCTTCAAGGTGGAGTAGCCCGAATCCTTATATGCCCAGGACCATCCCCATGTCTAGCCGATGTGGGACTACTATTTGTTTGACCCGAATCCCAACAATCCCCTTCCTCTCGAACAAAGAGTCTCTCTGTAAGCTCATCTTCACACTTGAAAGACACATGCTTTACGAGGCCTAGCCTTCTAGGTGGAAAAGCCCTAATCCTTATATACCCAGGACCATCCCCATGTCTAGACGATGAGGGACTAACTAATTTGTTTGACCCAAATCCCAACAATCCCTTCCTCTCGAACAAAGAGTCTCTTTGTAAGTTCATCTTTACACTTGAAAGACATATGCTTTACGAGATTCTGTTCACTGCGTTTCAGCACACGCCTCACGTGAAGCACAACTTACAGTTTATTTATTACTCCTATTCATCGCGTTTGCAGGCACGTCATACGTGAAGCAGGACTCTGCTATCAATCTCGAGAGCTCAACTAGCTTTACGGGGATTTTACTGCGCCTTTTGCGCTCTGGGGGATCGAACATCACCCACACACACGACTAAGTTCGGGGCATAACTCTGATACCAATTGTAAGGACTCGGGGCACCATCCTAAAAGACTAGCCTTCTAGGTGGAGTAGCCCAAATCCTTATATACCCAAGACCACCCCCATGTCTAGCCGACGTGGGACTATTTGTTCGACCCATATCCCAACATAGGGTTCAATCCCTTGTGAGTGAGGAAAAGATCGACTTTTATAGCTCAGGGATAGCGAGCTGAGTCATGGCCTCCGAGATTTCCGCCTCCGGATCTGTCTATGATCATAACTGCATGTAACACCCCCGTTGTAATTGGTTTGAATGATGCGTGATTGTCGAAGTTATGCTGGTTGGTAAGGATTTAAGTTCAGATCCGCGTCCATAACTCCACATGTGATAACTGCCCTGGCAGCCATGTGGTCGGGTGAGATCTGCTGGATGAAACTTGGGATTCATGATCTTATGATTCTCTTGATTTGTCAGGTGCCGCAATCCGGCGGGGTGTCATGACTTTGACCACTACACGACCTTAACCATATGTAATACGCAAAAATAATTGAAAATCTATGTTCTAATTATTTCCATGTTTTAAAAACTTATAAATAAAAGTATCTATGTTTTGAAAACTATTCGCTGGTTCATCAAGTGATTACAAAACCAAAGTTCTTTATTGTTAGAAAACTATTCATTTTACAGTCACTTGTGGGGAGTATAAAAAGTGAAACACCTTTAATCACTTTTGATGTTTGTTTAGGCGATAGTTAATTTTTACAAGTGTGAACGTGTTTTGTATCCATGTAAAATATCTTGCACTTCTCACTTTGATTTAAAAAGATCCAAAGCAATTGTTATAAGAGAAAAAGTGAGCCCGATTTAATTAATATTAAATTGTTATTTTATCAACACTAACGCACTTCTCTGGCATGAGCAGATGAAACTGAATGTCCTTCTCGTCACCTCCCCGCTCCCGCGAAACAAAAAATTGGCTCCCGCAAGCTAAAAAGTTGGCTCCATATTTATCTGCTTTGTGATCTTGGTGATGAGTTTCATTCATCTAGTTTTTCTATGCACAATTTTGATAGTTATGAGCTTGTAAGGTAGCTTTTGATATATATATATATATATATATATATATATATATATATATATATATATATATAGAGAGAGAGAGAGAGAGAGAGAGAGAGAGAAAGAGAGAGAGAGAGAGAGAGAATGTAAATCAGCTGACACAGGAGGCAACTCCTCCTATGTCGCACTAAAAAATCATATTTCCCGAATGAATTTTTAAGATCCGACCACACATTATCATCTTCATATTCTATGATATATGCATATAAAAAATCAAGTGATTTGAAGTTTGTTTACTACATTTTTTTTGGGTTCAAACATTAACGGTTTTTTAACAATAGAACAAAATAGAACATTTGGATCAATGAGTAAACGAACTTCAAATCACTTGATTTTTTATATGTATATATTTTAGAATATGAAGATGATAATGTACGGTCGGATCTTGAAAATTCATTCGGGAAATATGATTTTTGAGTGCGACATAGGACGAATTTACCTCCTGTGTCAGCTGATTTACATTTCTCTCATATATATATATATATTGTTGGCCCAAGGTTACAATCACCCGTTTTTAGTGTGTTTTGATGATTACAAACATATTAGTTATTTGTACTAATAATAATTGTTGTTTGAGTGTGTTTCAGGGTTCTAATGAAATTAGAAGGTTTCTTCCCTAAAGGAAGGTGTTTTGACTCAAGTCACCTCAATTCGGGCTCAAGAATCAAGTTTTCAAGATCATATGGAGAAGCCCACTTGAAGAACTTGTAGTCCTTAGAACAAATGTAAGAAATAGTTTGTTAAAGTTTGAGTTTTGGAAAATTGGCTCTAGGATACACACACACACACACACACACACACACACTCTTTTGTATATAAGTTTTCATGTTTAAAGCTTTTTGTTTCTAAGTTTCATGCCTTAGTACATATACATGATTCCAACTTCTTACACAATGAATATCTTGTTTAAATCATGTATGTATACTCTTTCTAGCATGATACTTAGCTATCCTTACTTCAAAATGTTTTTACAAAAAATTCTAAGTTCTATCTGTTGCTGTGTTTCTGTTTCAGGCTAGACCGGCCGACCGGACCGGTCGACTGGCGCTTGTATCAGGACGTGCACGCTTGTGCATGTCTGTCGGCCGACCGCCGGGTCGACCGACTGTAAGCAGTTTTGCTCTCGGGTTTTCTGGGTCGACCGCCCGGTCGATCGCCTTCAGAAAACTGTGTTTCTGTTTAGAGGACGGTCGACTCGAGCCCAACGGCTACTGCCAGTAGGGCGGATGGCCGACCGGACCGGTCGACCGTCAGGCCTGCAAAGTGCCAAAGGCTCTTTCCTCTTTTGTGCAATTTGAATTCTGTTTTCTTAATCTGTTTTTGGCAGACTTTTTCTGAGTTTATGGAGAACTTTTCCAGATCAAATAAGCTTAAAATAAATTGATTTTAACTCTTTCCTCTCCCTATAAATAGAGGAGAATAGTCTCTTGCAAAATACCAAGAAAAATACCTAAGTTTTCAAAGAGAAGAAAAGTTTTTATACTCTCCATTTTCATTCTTTCTTGAGCTTGTTTTCAGTTGTGTTCTCTAGCAAAAATCATTCTACAACTGAGTGTTTTCTCACTACACTTCTTAGAGCCAAAATTCCCTACTCAATCTATAAGGAAATTGTAAAGAGAGAAGTGTTTGTAAAGTGTTTGTGATCCTTTTAGAGATCACTTGGCTACTTGTTACTCTTTGTTCATCTTGTGGAGATACCTCTTCGGTAGAGGTTCTTGTAAGTGGTGGAGCTCGGTGCTCCGGTCTTCGGTAGACCTTGTAAAGTCCTCGGTGGATAGTGGAAACCCTTCACGGCGGTGAAGGCGGGGAGTAGAGCGGTGGCTCGAACCTCGAAACAAATACTTGTGTTTGCGATTGCCTTCTTACTCTTGCTCTCTATTTCGCTTTACTCTCTATTGCTCCTTATTACTTGTTTGTGATACTTGTGATATATTGTGTGCGTTTCATCATTGCATATTATTCATTCTTTGTTCGATCAATTCTCATACAACAAGGTTGCATTGCGCACCTCTAACCTATTCAAGGGGAATCAGGAGGAAGGAGTTCAGAACCCTTCACAGGGTATTCGGCTCTTAATCTTGTTTTGAGAGATCGTTGCATCATTCATCTATCTTAGTTTTAAAAAGATTGTTAGATTAGCATTTACACCTATTCACCCCCCCTCTAGGTGTTTTTCAATTGGTATCAGAACTTGGTCTCTAGGCTCTTGGCTTAACAACCTTAGAGAGATCCTATATTTGCTAATCTCCTCATTCATTTTTCATTCACTATCACTTAGTAAAAATGGCCGATGGAATTAAGACCCCTCCAAATTTGATGGACTTAACTTTCCCATATGGAAGGTTAAGATGACCGTTTTCTTACAATCTCTAGGAAGTCGAGTTGCAAAGGCCGTGACCAAACCCTTTAGTGCACCCCCCGGTGATGAATCCACTTGGTCGGAAATTGAGACTAAGGAATTTGATGCCAATGCTAGGGCTCATTATGCACTCCTTCAAGCCCTTAATGATGATGACATAGTTAGAGTTATTCATTGCAAGTCCACATATGAAATTTGGACACATTTGCTAGTTACACATGAGGGGACTTCACAAGTGAAGAGGGCTAAAACAGACCTTCTTCGGTCCCAATATGAGAACTTTTGCATGCAAGAAAATGAAATCATAGATGATATGGTTACAAGATTTACTAAGATCACTAATGGACTTTCTTCTCTAGGTGATGCTATCGACAACGATCAAAGAGTTAGAAAGATCATCCGGGCTCTTCCTCCTTCATGGAAGTAAAGGCAACTACCTTGAAGGAACTTAATGACAAGGAGGAGATGGAGCTCATAGGTCTCATTGGGAACCTCAAAACCCATGAGATGGAGAGAAAAGCTAGGGAGGACATGGCTCCTTCCAAGAAGAAAATAATAGCCTTCAAGTGTCAATCCACACACTCCGATGAAGACAATGAAGAAGAAGATGACGAGGAGCTCTCACTTCTTGTAAAGAATGTTCGGAGGATGTACAACAAGGCTAAATTCCAAGGAAGAAAAAGATGGCAAGAAAAGAGGAAAATAGTTTGCTTTAATTGCAAAAGACCGGGTCACATTGTTGCGGAGTGCCCGGATAAAGTAAAGCCCTCCACCTCAAAGAAGCCTTACAAGAAGAAAGCATTGAAGGCTACATGAGATTCCAAGAGCGAATCCGAGGAGGAAATTGACACCGCCAACATGTGCTTCATGGCTAATGAAAGCACAAGCAAGGTAACCCCTTCCACTTCTTTTGATAATGAACTTTCCATGGATGAAATAGGAGAAGCATTTGTAGAACTTTCACATAACTATGATTTTCTTAAGAAAAAGTATTTAAAAATTAAAAAGGAAAATGAGTCTCTTAATCATCAAGTGTTTACTCTTTCCAAAGAAAAGGATGAATTACTTTCCACTCTTGTTTCCACCCAAAAAGATTTTGACAATTATAAAATTTCTTGTAAAGACAAGTTTCCACAAGTTAATGATAATGAGATCACCATGCTTAAAGAGAAAATTGATTCTTTAGGAGTATTTTTGAAAAAGTGTGAATTTGATAAAAATAGACTTGAGGCTATGTTTCCTAAGAAACAAGCCCCTAAGAAACAATCTCATGTTCATGCTCATGTTCATACCACACCTCTACATCATGCCAAACCACACAAACATGCTCACACTTCACACACACATCATGCATTCATGTATGGTAAAGTGTTTTCATGTTCATATTGTGGCCGTAAAGGTCACTTAGTTAAGTTTTGTTATGATAGACTAAATGCATCTCGTCATAATGTTTGGGTTCAAAATACTAACTTTCAAGGACCCAAGAGAATTTGGGTACCAAAGTCAACAATTTCGCTAAATGATGTAGGTACCTTCCAAGGCTCAAAGACGTAGAGGGTTGTGGTATCTTGATAGTGGTTGCTCAAGGCACATGACTTGGGACATCAACAACTTTGCAACCCTATCAAGATACCATGAAGGTGGCACCATCACCTTCGGAGATGACGCCAAGGGTAAAATCATCGGTATCGGTAATGTCAAACTTGGTACATCTCCTTTAATAGAAAATGTAGTTTTAGTTGAAGGCCTCAAGCATAATCTCTTGAGTGTTAGTGAACTTTGTGATAAAGGTTTTGATGTTATTTTTGATAAAGTAGTTTGTAAAGTTATTGATAGAATATCTAATACTTGTGTATTTTCCAGTTTTCGTGAAAACAATGTTTATATGATTGATATGTCTAATATGTCTTGTAATATTACTTGTTTAAAAGCCCTCGATGATGACTCTTGGTTGTGGCATAGAAGATTAGGCCACATTTCTTTTGACCATATATCTAGGTTAAACACAAAGGAAATGGTGAAAGGTATTCCTTACTTGAATTTTGAAAAGGACCGGGTTTGTGACGCATGTCAATTTGGGAAACAAACCAAGTCCTCTTTCAAGTCAATCAAGGATATCATGACATCACGTCCCTTGGAGTTGATCCATATGGATTTATTTGGTCCTACTCAAACCAAAAGTCTAAGTGGGAATCGTTTTGCATTTGTTTTGGTTGATGACTTTTCGCGTTTTACTTGGGTTTTCTTTTTGGAACACAAAAATTAAGCCTTTTCACATTTTCAAGCCTTTAAGAAAAGAGTTGAAAAGGAAAAAGATACTTCAATTTTAAGAATAAGAAGTGATAGAGGAGGTGAGTTCATTAACTTACCCTTTACCACTTTTTGTGAAGAACATGGAATTAAGCATGAACTTTCTTGTCCTAGAACTCCACAACAAAATAGAGTAGTTGAACGGAAAAATCGAACTTTATAAGAGATGGCTAGGACAATGCTAAGTGAATATGGTCTACCACATTATTTGTGGGCCGAGGCTGTTAATACATCATGCTATATATCAAATCGTGTTTTCTTGTGTAAAAATATTTCAAAAACTTCTTTTGAAATGTACTTTTTTAGAAAACCAAATGTTTCATATTTCAAGGTTTTTGGATGCAAATGTTTTGTTTTAAATACGAAAGATAATTTAGGAAAATTTGATGCTAGATCTTATAAGGCTATTTTTGTTGGTTATTCTAACACTAGCAAGGCTTATATAATCTTCAATAGATCATCTTTGACTATTGAGGAATCTATACAAGTTAAGTTTAGAAAATCTAACTTGTTTGTTAAGAATGTTGTAGAAATAGATGCATTGGATGAAGGCTTGGAGAAAGTGACCTTGGAGGATACACCTACTATGGGAGACAAGCCAAAGGATGATGAAGGAAGTAAAGCTAAAGTAGAAGAGGCTCAAGGAAATGAAATTCAATCAATTGAAGTGGAGCCTACTCAACAACTTTCAAAGGATTGGAGATACAATCCTCATCATCCCAAGGACCTCGTCATAGGTGAAGTATCTAAAGGTGTAATACCCCGTTTCCGGAATACGTACTTAGTTGCGTATTCAGATTTTCAGTCGTATTTTTTCGATTTGTTTCCTGTATTTATTCTGTATGATGAATTCCTTATATGATTGTTTTTGTTTTGGATTTGGATTCGTGGATTCGGAGTCAGCCCTAGTCTGAACCGAAGGCCCGATCCTAGAGTATTGCTCGATTCAGACATTCTGATAATTAGAATTGACCGATTTTAGTTTTAAATACCATTTTCCATTATTATATATTTTCTATGATTTTCTAGATTTTTCTGGAATTAAAATGAAAGTCTTCAAACCGGTGTCGGCCAGTGCCGCTGACCGATTCCTGGATTTTTAATTCTCAAACGGTTTGGAATTTCTAAATGATTCTTTAGACATTATTCCTTAGAATCATATTTTCTACCTACATTCTTTTTCTGAGGATTTTATGATTTTATGAAAATTCCAACGGAGTCGGTAAATTATTGATTCCAGGATTTTTAGTTTCAAAACTATAAGGTATTTCTTCAAACGGATTTCACTATTGGTCTTTATATATTATTATTGATTTTTGGTAATTATTTCGGGTCGTTCCGAGATACTTGAATTTCGGACGATTCCGGTATTTTTCCCGAAAGGTTTCCGCATCCGCAACTGAGTCCCGGGAATCCGCCACTTCCATTATTTTCATCTTCTTTCCCAAGAAAATATCTTCTCATTATAATTTCTTTTCCATTTTTCCTTTTCCTTTATTTTCTTTCCTTCCTCCACTAACCAAAGCCTTTTCCTATTTTCCAATAATTCCAATTTTCCACATAATCCCACTCACTTTCACCTAATCCCTTTTTTAAATCCCACTCATTCTCTCTCTCCCCCATGGCCGGCCAAGTGGCCAAGAGAAGGACACTCACCTCACCTCCACTTTGCAATTAAGCCCTCCCCTTTCATTTAATTGCAACTCCCTTTACAAAATCCCAATCCTATATATATATTTTCCTTTACACTTTAACCCTTTTCTTCCTCATTTCAACAAAAGAGAAGGAGCTCTCCAAAATCCCCTTCTTCCTCAACCTAAACCCTAGCTCCAAGAACTCCCCAATCTCTTCACCTCCACCTCAAGACCTCAAGGGCTTCAACTAAGGCTTCATCAAGGATCATCACCATCTTCTTCATCATCAACTTCAATCACCACCACCATCACTCCCTCACCTCATGGAGACCAATCACTCTCTTTGGTGAGTGATCTTACTCATTTAGACTTAGTCTATTCTTAGTGTACATGTGTATTCATATCATGTTCAATTATGACTTCAATCCATGTTTGTTTAACCATCAAACCCAAACCCTAGAAAACCTGTTCTGTATGCTGTTTCCAGTCGATTAGTCGACTTGACCTAGAACCTAGTCGACTAGAAACCCTTAGCTGAATCTTAACCTTTTCTGGAAACACAGTATTAGTCGACTTACCTTAGTTCCTAGTCGACTAGAGGCCCTTAGTCGACTACACCCTTGACCCTAGTCGACTAACCCTTCCTGGACCAGAAACCTTAACTCTCGGCCCTAGTCGACTTGACTATATTATTAGTCGACTATAGACTATTAGTCGACTACCCATTCTTCCCTAGTCGACTAATTTATCCTGAGACAGAAACCCCAACTTTCTGTATCACAGACTTAGTCGACTTAAGTATCTGTTAGTCGACTTAAGATCATTATTAGTCGACTACCCCTCCTAACCTAGTCGACTAACTATTCCCTGAAACCAAACCCAACTCTCTGGAAACCAGTTCTAGTCGACTATACCAGACTGTTAGTCGACTAACTCCACTATTAGTCGACTACTTTTCCATCCTAGTCGACTAACTTTGCCTAGCCATCTTAGTTGATTCCTTTCTTGAACATGAACCTTACCCTCTAGACTTACATCACCTATAGGTATTACTTGACTTGTCTTTAGACACATCATCTTCCATTCTTTCTCTCTCTCATCTTCACTCTACATATTTATATCAGGTTTTGTGGCGCATCCCAGGCTTCCGTGAATTTCGGATATTTCGGTATATTGGTGACTCAGGCGAGTGTTCTCACTCGCTACCCTCTTACTTCTTATTTCATTGATTATGCGCATGTTCTCGCTTTAGCTTTCATGTATTTTATTTCATGTTCTATATCTTTTATTGCTTTATGCTATGCGTGGCCGACCCTTCGTGGTCGTTGGACTTGTTGGACTTTGGGTCCTTACTTTTATATTACCACTTGGCATTACTTTAGACCTGTTAGTTATGTGCTACCATTTGACATATGTATATCACCTGACATCTAGTGTGTTATCACCTGACCACTTGGCATGCTCTATGGCAAGACCCTATTGGTATGACCTGACTTACCCAGACTATTATCAATCTCTTATATGCTTGGTTGCTTGTTAATTATCATCATCCTGTCATGCTATCACTTTACACCCAGCATGATATACTTGACTTGTGATTATCATTCTTACGGGAACTTGACTTATTATCCTGTATCATGATCAGTGACTTGTTTTCCTGCTTTACATGCAGTGACCTGACTATGTTATACTTATGTACTCCTGATTCCTGATCATGTCTATTTCCTGTTTTTCCCGTAAAGTGATAATTAAACTATTGAATCTTAAAATGGACCAACTTGTATTGGGTCGGGGGAAATATGCGGATATCGATATGTGTTCGTGTTTACAGTGGCATTAGGTTGTGCACTATATATCCGGTCTTACCTGTGGTACTCCAGGGGACCGAGGGGAGTGCTTTCTCCCTTTCCTGTTTACTGTCATGACAAGGGCATACATAAGTCCCTCCTGTTTAGCCTTGCGGCAGGTTCCGTCTTCAAGCAACGGAACAATCCTGGGCCGTGGTCCCGGGTATGCACGGGACCCACTGTAAACATAGTTCGTTGATACAACCGCTGTTTCCAATAACAACCTCGACTTGCTTATATATGGATGTATGTGAGTTGGCCGTACACCGAGACACATACCGAGATATATGGGTTAGACGAGTATAATAAAGTGTCATAATAACCGGCTCTTTAAGTTGTAAGTAGAGGTATGTGGAATGGGACGCATACCAAAGCCTGCAACTTAAACGGCTATGAATCTGTGATGTGCCTTACCGTATTTGATTCTTCGGGACTTTATATCGGATTTCCTGTTTTATGAGTATTATGTTATAACTACCTGGTAGCTCGGATTGGTTTTATTCGGATTTCCTGTTTTATGATTATCCTGCCATATCTATTCATACCTGCTCTAACCTATCTGCCTCCTGAGTATTTCCTACTTGATATCACTTGATATATGCATTATTGTGCTCACCCTGCTTCACCACTTGGTTTTGCTTCTACACTCGCCTGGGGAGTATCATTTGACTCCCCTGGATTCTCACGTCCAGGTCCTGGAGCCCGGAGCGTGTGGATTTCTCCCTTTGCTGATCAGAGTAGCGCAGCGGTAGCGTGGATCCCCAGCCGACCTTCAGAGCCACATCCTTCCAGACCCCCTTTGTGCCTCTCGAGTTTTTCCTTAGCAAACTCGTGAGTGCTCTTTTATACTTTTCATACTTGTACATCCTTGTATACTTGTATGCGAGCTCCCTTTTATACCGTTCATATTATGTATATTCCTTGTACTCTCTCATTTGCGCATATCTGTGATGTATTATTATTGTAATATTCATCACCTCTGGTGATAACTCTGTGGTTGTATATATATGTGTTGGAATGTATAATGCACCACTTGCTTCCGTACTCTGATTCTTGTCTGTACTGATGCTTAGCGTATATACGGGAGGGTAGTTCTGACCTACGTATATACGTTGCAGTGACGTCCCCGTATCGCCGGGATCGGGGCGTTACAAAAGGGGTAACCACTCGCTCTAAACTTCATGATTTTTGTGGACACTATGCATTTATTTCTCATGTTGAACCCAAGAACGTCCTCGAAGTCGAGGCCGATTCATATTGGTTGCTAGCCATGCAAGAGGAACTCAATCAATTTGAGCGCAATCAAGTTTGGCACCTTGTTCCTAGGCCCCACGATAGACCAACGATTGGTACTAAGTGGATCTTTAAGAACAATTTGGATGAATCGAGTAACATTGTTAGGAATAAAGGTAGGTTAGTTGCCCAAGGTTACACTCAAATCGAAGGAATCGATTTTGAAGAAACCTTTGCACCCGTAGCACGGCTTGAAGCCATACGGATGACACTAGCTTTTGCCTCATATAAAGATTTTAAATTATTTCAAATGGATGTTAAAAGTGCTTTTCTAAATGGTTTTATTGAAGAGGAGGTGTATGTTGAACAACCCCCCGGGTTTGTTGATCCTACACATCCGGATTTTGTTTTTAAACTTGACAAAGCTCTTTATGGTTTAAAACAAGCCCCTAGGGCTTGGTATGAAAGACTTTCTTCATTCTTAATTTCAAATGGTTTTAAGAAAGGTAAAATTGACACAACTTTGTTTACAAAACATGTAGAAAAAGATATTCTTATTGTGCAAATTTATGTTGATGACATTATTTTTGGTTCTACTAATGAATCCCTTTGCCAAGTTTTTGAATCATGCATGAAGGATGAATTCGAAATGTCTATGATTGGTGAGCTCAACTATTTCCTTGGACTCCAAATCAAGCAAAAGAAGGATGGGATCTTCATAAATCAAGCCAAGTACACAAAGGAACTAATCAAGAGGTTCGGGCTTGAAGGAGCTAAAGTGAGTAAAACTCCCATGGCAACAACTATCAAGCTTGATAAGGATGAACAAGGTAAAAGTGTAGACATTAAACTTTATCGTAGCATGATTGGTAGTTTATTGTATTTGACGGCTAGTAGGCCGGATATAATGTTTTGTGTATGTCTTTGTACTCGTTTTCAATCATGTCCTAAGGAGTCTCATTTAGTAGCGGTAAAACGCATTATTAAATACCTTAAGGGCACAATTGAAATGGGTTTGTGGTATCCGAAAACCGGACTATTTGAAATGAAGAGTTTTTCGGATGCCGACTATGCGGGTTGTAGGGTAGATAGGAAGAGCACAAGTGGAACATGTCAATTCCTTGGTAATTGTCTTGTATCTTGGTCTTCCAAAAAGCAAAATTCGGTAGCCCTTTCAACCGCTGAGGCGGAGTATGTTGCAGCCGGAGCTCGTTGTGCACAAGTTCTTTGGATGAAACATACTCTCCTTGACTATGATTTACATTTTGATCATATTAAAATATTTTGTGATAATACTAGTACAATTCATATGACAAAGAATGCAAATCAACATAGTAAAACTAAGCACATTGACATTAGATATCACTTTCTTAGAGATCATTATGAGAAAGGTGATATTGATATTGATTATGTTTCTACCGATTTTCAACTTGCCGATATTTTTACTAAACCATTAGATTATGCTAGATTCTCTTTTATTTGTGGTGAGTTGAATGTTTGCATTATGGATTCTTAAAGATAATTTTTTTTTGTTTTGTTTTACATAAACCCTTTTTGATATATGACAAAAAGGGGGAGAAAAAGAATAAGTTCGTTGTTTATTGTTTATTTAAGTTTTTGACAAAACTATTGTGTTTTCAATACTTTATGTATCTTACTTCTCATTACCATTCTTTATACATAGCATTGTTTGAGGGGGAGCTTTCCAAAACTCTTCTTCCATTTTTGTTTAAATAACTTATATGTTTTGTCATCATCAAAAGGGGGAGATTGTTGGCCCAAGGTTACAATCACCCGTTTTTAGTGTGTTTTGATGATTACAAAACATATTAGTTATTTGTACTAATAATAATTGTTGTTTGAGTGTGTTTCAGGGTTCTAATGAAACTAGAAGGTTTCTTCCCTAAAGGAAGGTGTTTTGACTCAAGTCACCTCAATTCGGGCTCAAGAATCAAGTTTTCAAGATCATATAGAGAAGCCCACTTGAAGAACTTGTAGTCCTTAGAACCAATGTAAGAAATAGTTTGTTAAAGTTTGAGTTTTGAAAAATTGGCTCTAGGATACACAAACACACACTTTTGTATATAAGTTTTCATGTTTAAAGCTTTTTGTTTCTAAGTTTCATGCCTTAGTACATATACATGATTCCAACTTCTTACACAATGAATATCTTGTTTAAATCATGTATGTATACTCTTTCTAGCATGATACTTAGCTATCCTTACTTCAAAATGTTTTTACAAAAAATTTCAAGTTCTGTCTGTTGCTGTGTTTCTGTTTCAGGCTAGACCGGCCGACCGGACCGGTCGACCGGCGCTTGTATCAGGACGTGCACGCTTGTGCATGTCTGTCGGCCGACCGTCGGGTCGACCGACTGTAAGCAGTTTTGCTCTCGGGTTTTCTGGGTCGACCGCCCGGTCGACCGCCTTCAGAAAACTGTGTTTCTGTTTAGAGGACGGTCGACCCGAGCGGTCGACCCGAGCCCAACGGCTACTGCCAGCAGGGCGGACGGCCGACCGGACCGGTCGACCGTCAGGCCTGCAAAGTGCCAACGGCTCTTTCCTCTTTTGTGCAATCTGAATTCTGTTTTCTTAATCTGTTTTTGGCAGACTTTTTCTGAGTTTATGGAGAACTTTTCCAGATCAAATAAGCTTAAATAAATTGATTTTAACTCTTTCCTCTCCCTATAAATAGAGGAGAATAGTCTCTTGCAAAATATCAAGAAAAATACCTAAGTTTTCAAAGAGAAGAAAAGTTTTTATGCTCTCCATTTTCATTCTTTCTTGAGCTTGTTTTCAGTTGTGTTCTCTAGCAAAAATCATTCTACAACTGAGTGTTTTCTCACTACACTTCTTAGAGCCAAAATTCCCTACTCAATCTATAAGGAAGTTGTAAAGAGAGAAGTGTTTGTAAAGTGTTTGTGATCCTTTTAGAGATCACTTAGCTACTTGTTACTCTTTGTTCATCTTGTGGAGACACCTCTTCGGTAGAGGTTCTTGTAAGTGGTGGAGCTTGGTGCTCCGGTCTTCAGTAGACCTTGTAAAGTCCTCGGTGGATAGTGGAAACCCTTCACGGCGGTAAAGGCGGGGAGTAGAGCGGTGGCACGAACCTCGAAACAAATACTTGTGTTTGCGATTGGCTTCTTGCTCTTACTCTCTATTTCGCTTTACTCTCTATTGCTCCTTATTACTTGTTTGTGATACTTGTGATATATTGTGTGCGTTTAATCATTGCATATTATTCATTCTTTGTTCGATCAATTCTCATACAATAAGGTTGTATTGCGCACCTCTAACCCATTTAAGGGGAACCAGGAGGAAGGAGTTCAGAACCCTTCACAGGGTATTCGGCTCTTAGTCTTGTTTTGAGAGATCGTTGCATCATTCATCTATCTTAGTTTTAAAAAGATTGTTAGATTAGCATTTACACCTATTCACCCCCCTCTAGGTGTTTTTCATATATATATTGGATGATTTGCCTTTGGTTTTGAGTAATGTATATGGTTCTATTGATTTAATTTGAACTATGTTTTTCAAATCCTCAACTTTTTATTTTTTAAATCATAAATATACAACAAATGATCTTGTCAGGCCTTTTTCTTGTGATGGAGAGTTTTAAATCTGAGTTCCACACTATAACAGAAATGAGTTTTTACGGCAGTTTAAAACCACTATTAAAAAGTAATGACGGTGGTTCAAAAATTACCGTCGGTCCAAGCAATGTGAAAATTTCACGGCGTTTCTTGATCACTGTCAAATCAAACAAGTCACGACGGTTCAGGGAATAACTTCCATGAAAACACAGATTTTTCATGGCGGTTTTCTGTAAAACATGCCATGAAAGTTTTAACCTTTAACGACGGTTCTTTAAATAACAAACTGTCATGAAAAGATCCAACGCAAAATTCAACAAATTTCAAATTGCCACCATCTTATGAGATTTTACGGCGGTTCTTTATAAAACCACCGTTAAAGATCGAAAGACACTTGTGTATTTTTCAACAAATTTCAAAATTGTTATCGCTTTTGAGATTTTATGGCGGTTCTTTGTAGAACCACCATGAAAGATAGAAACGCAAATTGTCTATACCTCATCAAAATTTAAAATTATCACCGCTTTTTAATCCACATCGGTTGCCTCTCAAACCGTCGTGAGATGGACATGGACTATGTGAAAGCCCATTTCTTTTTTAGTGCCACCAGATCATCTTTCAAAACCATTGCTCGGTGGTGAACATAACATGCGTATTATTCTCTTTAATCCAAAGGAGGTGCTAATTTTACCATGATGTTCATAACCCACTCTGGATTTGTTATATTGTAATTGCCAAACAGCTTAAACTTTCGAGGGTGTTAAGTGATATTTATGAATGCATAAAATATAATTGCCACATCAGCTTTCATTTTCACAGTTTCATTTTCACTTACACAACAAACACTCTTTTTATTTACTTAATAATGAGGAAACAGTTTCACACTTGCAGAAGAAAGTGACATTCACGTTTTTGTTGTCACTCTCGGATTGCCAAACGCCATGCATGGACAAATGACATTTAAAATGCATGTTCCTTTTGTCTATAAAATTCTCAAGACTTGTTGATCAAGATAAACGGAATGAGTCATCTAGTTTCATTACTCCATATGATTTTGTAGCGTAACATAATATTTTATACTAAAAAGTTTTTCTCTCGATTCATTACTAAAGAGTAATGTCTCTCAAACTAAATATTTACCTCTATATTTATTTCAAACTGTTTACTTACATTTTAGATAGATAACTCTATATTACTCATAATAATTATTAAAAATTGAAATGACAACTGAAAGAGCTTCATTTATTATGCCAATAAGTGGAGCTTTTATTTTTGAAGAAAAACTTACAACTAAATAAAATAAATTATTTTCAAACTTTTTAAGTTTAATTAAGTTTAAAACACTACAGTAATATACAAAATAAAAGTCACCATATTTAACATTATTTTTTTTAACAAAATGATGTTAAAATTTTTTTTAACATCATTTTAATTAAAGCAATGTTAATGACCTAATTTAATGTCAGTTCATTAAGAACCGACAAAAAAACCGGAGCTTTAACGTCAATTCACGAGAACATATGTTAAATCTTGAGGATTTAACATCGGTTTTTCAGAATTAACTTCTTCAGAATAGACGTTAAATATATAATATTTAATGTCATTGAAGAACCAACATTAAATCCAAGCATTTAATCGTTCAGAGCTAACGTTAACCCCCCCTCAAACCCTATCCCCCCGCTACCGGTCGCTACTCTCATCTCTCCCTCTCTATCTCCCCCCGGCCAGATCTCTCTCCCCCGGCCACCCCTTGTAGCCACTCTATTCCCCTTGCCGGCGAGCCCTCCCTTCCTGTCGCCGCCTCCTGCCACCCCCTCTCTTTCCCAAAAAAAAAAAAAAAAACCCGATCCCCCTTGACCTTTGTCTTTCTCCGCCACTCTCTGCCTCTGACTCCCCACCCCTCTTCCTCCGGCGAGCCATTCTCCTGCTGACCCCAACCTGACCCGCCCCTTCTCTCTATCTCTCTCCCCCCCAAGTGACTCACAGCGTCGCCCCTCTCTACCCCTGCGGCGAGCCCCCTACCCCTCTCTCCTCCGGTGAGCACCCCTCCGATGAGCCCCCCTCCGGCAAACTCTTACTTTCCAACAAAGCTTTTGAGGTGTCACTCTTCTCTATATCCTTATGCATATTTTACATAATGTCAGTGAAATTTTGAGTTCTAAATTGTGTGAACTGTGAAATTGGTAAAATATGAAATTAGTGAGTTTTTTGTTTTAAAAAGTTAGTGAAATTGTTAAATTGCTTTGGTGATAAATTAGTGAAGTTTGTTTTAGAAAAAGTTTAATCTTCTTGTATGTGTGATGTGTGCGAGGTTTGTATTTTTCATTTATGCGTGTAATGTGCATGTGTGTGTTCGTGTGTGTGTGTATTTTGTGTGTGTGTGTGTGTGTGTGTGTGTGTGTGTGTGTTTATGTGTGATGTGTGTGTTCATGTATGTGTGTGATGTGTGCAAGTATTATGTGTGATGTGTGTGCGTGTTTGTATGTGTGTGTTCATGTGTGCATGCCTTGTGATCGAAAACTAATTTTTTGTTTGGATTTTTTGGGGTCATATTTTATCAAAAATTAATATTTTGTTTTTTACGTCTAGACATAGTAAAGATGGATCAAAATTTGATTCGTGTAAATTGGTTAAGTACCGAATATGAGAAAGCTGTAGGAGAGTTTATCAACTCTATTTTTGAGCATGCAGTCAATCCTAACCGTATTAATTGTCCGTGCATAAAATGTGATTGTCTTGATAAAGTTACAGTTGAAGTATGAAGAGGCCATTTATTCATTAATGGGTTTGATACAAGTTATACAAGATTTATATAGCACGATGAGAGTGCAAGAAAAAAAATAAACCTTTTAATTCAAGTGATAGAAGACGTGATGAAAAGGAAGAAGTCGATAGTAATGACGGTGATAAATGATTGGGAGAAAACCGTGCATGAAAAGTATATGTTTCGAAATCAAGATTTAAAGTGTGTGTGCTTTTGCTTCCTCGATACTTCCGTTATAGCAAAGAGGGTAAACGGGTCGAATCCATAGGGACGGGAAGCGATAGAAGTTTTACTGGAATGTTCACGTGTGTGTTAAAGTTTCTTCAATATTTTAAAGAATCAAAAGAAAAGAAAACAAAGAATGAGAAGAGAGAGTACGTGAAATACGAAGAAGTAGGAAACATAGAAAAATAGTATTTGTGATTTTTGATATTTCTAAAGTAAAGTAAAAAGGAAAAAAACCCATGGCTACTAACTATTAATGGCTCCACTAGCCATGCTAACCTCTTAGTGATAGTTGCCTCACATGTATTCTTAGCCATCACTAGTCCTTACTTCAAGAGCGTTTCAAAGTATGACCCATATGATAACTTTCACATCCAAGCTCAACAAAACAAGTTCAAACCACACTTAAACCATCGAAAATAAACAAGAGTAAGAATGGAGTAAAGTAATGTTAGCTTCTTAGAGTGTTAGCATGTTAGAGTGTTAGATCCATCATCATGAGCCATCAATGGATCTTGTAAGAGCAAGACAGAGTAGAGGCTATTAGATTCATATGAATTATCAAGTAAGAAGTTAGTAAGTTAGTGGTTAGTAGTTAGTTGCCATGAGAGAAAATTAGCTAAATATGTAAAAGGAGTTAGAGAGAAAACAAAAAGAGCCTTTCATACCTTGTCACCTTCTATTACAAGCACTCTTACTTTTCAACCATGTATCACTCTCTCTCCTATTACAAGATCTAAAAGAAATGAAAAATACAAAGAGAAGAAAGAAAAAGAACTAAGCTAAACTACTCTAAACTACTCTAAACTACAATATGGAAAGAAAACTACACTACTCTCTATATATCTCTATGAAGAAGAACCCCAGGAGATATTTATAGGCACCAGGGGAAAGGGGGCCACGGGGGCAACCCCTGGCCTAAAGCACGGCCGCGACCGCGCCCGTATGGCCACGAAAACGCAGACATAGCCGCGTTTCTGCGGCTATACCAGAGTGGCATGCGCAGCGCCGCCTGTTGCGCCCCGCTCTCCCTGTCGGCTGCATGTCCCGGTTTCTGATTTTGAGCCCTTGGTTTTGACGATACAGCTCTCCAAAGTCAATGTCTATATTATTTAATCACCCATTAAATGGTGATTTAGGAACTTCTTCTTCATTGCACACCATGAAACTAGAAACATAAAAGAGATGTATTATTAACAGAATTTAATATGAAATAATGTGAAGATGTTGTATGAAATATGTAGTTTTAGAGACTAATCACACCCACACTTATCTTTTGCTCGTCCCGAGCAAAACAAAAAGAACTAAGAAAATTATTATACTACTTTCGCAGGTGATGCGATTGCACTGAGCATGTGCAATAAGCCGTTAAACCTCTAGGTTTCCCCTAGAGAAGGAGTTTTATCTCCTGAGGGTTTTCAGCGGATTACACCCACGAAATCCATAAAGAAAGAAATTAAATGTTAGTATTTTGAAAACACATTTTTTTTGAAATAGATAAAAGTGTTGAAGTATTTTTATGAAAATATAAGTGATCCAAGGTCATTAGTCAACCAGAAGTTATTCTTCTTTAAACTAAGTCGAAATGCAAAATCTTGTTATAAATTAAATGTAAGAATTTAAAATTGAATTAATTCCTTGATCTTTCGTAAAACTCTTAGAAAAATATGCACTTTGTGAATAGTGAAGTATTTTTGGGATATCGACTCTAACTTTCATGCCATTTATTTAATATATATATTATTCTTTTTCTTTTCTTAGTTTTCTTAGGCTTTCTAGCTTACCCTGATAGTAAGCCTTTAGCTGGTGACTCCCAAACCAGATAGGTTTAGGGCACCAGATTAGAAAACATCACTCGGACTTAAGGACTCGAGTTAATAAGGCCACAAAACTAAGGAGGATTATTTTGTTTTTATCCACCATTTTAGGTATAAATAATCATGCTCCTGAGACATAATTACCTAACTTCAATAAGTAGTTTTATCATCATTTTTTATATATATACTTTTATAGCATTTTTATGGCATTTTCAGTCTTTGCTTCAATCCCAAAAAATGTGTAAGTATGAAGTGCATAAATCTAAGGCAAAACTTTAAGATTAAATTATCTTTTCAATCTTACTTTCTTATCTTAAAATTTAAACAAGATCTATTATTTTGACTTGGTTTAAAAATTCATAATTTTAGGTCTTCCTAATTCCTAAGATAATCTTAATTTTCTTAAAATAAATCAAAACTATTTCTCTTATGTCAAAAAGTTTTGTAAAAAGAAAAGAAAAGAGTTTTTATATAAAAGAAAATTTTAATAAGTTTCTAAAAAGAAGTATAAAAGAAAGAAAATTTAAAACTAACTTACGTTAGTAAACCCTCCCCCCACATTTATCTCATGCATTGTCGTCAATGCATTGTGAATGTGTGTATATATGAAACAAATGAGAAGGAAAGGAAAAGTACCTCATGGTGGTGGCTCGGTGGTGGTCTGATTGGGCCAAACGTTGCTACCCAATCAAAAAATCGTGATTCTTGTAGAAACCCACCAGTGACCTCTCTAATATGACCCAGTAAAATATTGGGGAACTATATGATCTTATGGAAAAAATTACCCCCATCCAATTTTCAATTTTCAAAAAAAATAATTACTGAGTCATTTTCGTCAACATTCTTGTCCAACAATGAAGTGTGATTTTGGGAGATGATTAATTTGGACTCAAATAGAACAGGAGTAAAAACTGATACCAACTCAAAAATTTGACTCATATCAAGTCGAGATTCAAAGGAGAGTCAAAATTGGTTTAAAAATGGGGTCGAAATCAAAGAATTGATGTTCACACACTTTTCCTAGCAATGAAGTGTGATCATAAGAGATTTGTGATTCAATTTCACGGCGTACTGGTACAAGATTCAATGTTGACTCCGAAATAGAGAAAAATTTGGTAAAGATACCGGAGTCATTATTGAATCAAAAAGTGAAATGGAATTACCAACTTGAGGTTCAAGATCACTTTCAAGCTCAAGTTCAATTTCAGGAAAATGATAACTTGCCAAAATGTCAAGGTGGTTTTTAAAATTTTGGGCAAGTTAAAATGTGCGTTCTAAAATTGAATCTTTGTTTCTAAAATAACATGATTCTTGGGTCCAATCGGTAGAGTTAGGGATATAAGGATTGATCAACGGTTGACAAGAAAGACTTTCCTCGCTCTGATTGATCAAATCGCTCATTGTTGAGTCTAACCTACTGATAGGTAGCGTAACAGAATTGTGAGTCTGAATTATATCTTCCATACATTTTGCAATTGGTTCTTCTTGAAAAGGTGAATATGGAAGTTGATTTTGAAAATTGTGGTAAAATTGTGAGTCCATCGGATTTTACGATTACTACTCGGACTCACGCAAGGGTTCCATACTCAATCCAGTATTGATGGTTGTTCATTTTGAATCAGTGAGACTGAAAAAGATGAGTAGGACTCTTGAAAATTTGGTTGAGATGATGAGTCCAACATGTTTTGAAATCGTTGCACTCTTTCACAAAAGACTTCCAAACGCTTTTCTAGCTCAGATTCTTCTTCAATTGGATGTTCTAGAAAAAGAGTATATGGAGTTTGATTTGGTAAGGGTTGTGAATTGAGCAAATTTTGAATTTGTTATTGGGACTCAAGCATGGCTTCCATACTCCTTTCCAAATTGGATTTTTCTTTGGTTGGTGGAACAGGAAAGGAGGATATCGATCCAAATCGGGGAATGAAAATTGTGGACAAGGTGGTTGAAAAATTGACTCGGAGGAGGTAAATCTCCATGAACTCTGTGAAGAATAAAAATTATTTTGAAAATTATCGTCATAGGATTAGGGATACGGGTCATATTGAGTCGGATAATCACAACTCGGCATATATGGTTGGTTCATGTTGTACATAGCCGGGTCAGAGTTATCCAAGTCAAATGAGTTCGGAGTGAAATATGGATTCATATTAGGATTGAAAAAATTATTGTTGTTGAAATCCGTATCACAATTTATAAAAAAGAAAACAAACAAACAAACAAAAAAAAAAAAAAAAGAAAAAAGAAAACAAGTCTATGTTAGGGTTGACTTAGACATAGACGACTCCTAACTGGTTAGACTGTCCATGGGGGTACATTGTCAGAATCTGACCATGAGTTAATCGGCTAGGTAGGGGCAAGATCAGTCGGAGATATCCGTGTTGGAGCAACGGACCTAATTATGCCAAATCACTGTTATTTGAGATTTCACCTCTCAATCTCCAACCTTAGAACCGATTTGACAAGAGTCAACTTCTAACAACTTTCTCTTAGGTCAATCTCTTAAATAAGTCTGAGATGTCTCTAGGGGCCAATGTCTAGCAAATTTTATTTAGGCTTGGATTATGTGAGTGGGGAGGTGATTTTTGGGCGAAGAGAGGGTAATAACTTCGCCACCTTATGTTGTATTGGGTGTTTCAATTTGTGCAAGTGTACAATATCGATAGGAATAAACACAAAAAAGCAAGTAAATCACTGAAGTGTTTGTCCTAACTATATGCAATGCAATATGTACACCTCCGTCAAGATCAGAACAACACAAGAACAAAATACAGTATATTGGAATGAAAATTGACACGTGCCTAGATGCAAATATCTAAACCGTTTTTAAATATCCAATTACTATATTTTAGTTCTTAGAATTATTATAGTGCACAGGTAATATCAACAAAAATTAGTAGCAGAATATAAGAATTTACAAGAATTTACCCAACCACACAAGAGCAAGTGTGACTTCTGCAATGCTAAAACTTTAACCTGCACACCAAAAAATAAAGAATAAAAGTCAACAAAACGTGAAATCAAACCGTTCCCATCCCCAGCAATGGCGCCAAATATGATCGGGGAAAAATCGCGCACAAAAGTGTATGTTTTGAAATCAAGATTTAAAGTGTGTGTGCTTTGGCTTCCTCGATACTTCCGTTATAGCATAGAGGCTAAACGTGTCGAATCCACAGAGACAGAAAGCGATAGAAGTTTTACCAGAAGGTTCTCGTGTATGTTAAAGTTTATTCAATGTTTTAAAGAATCAAAAGAAAAGAAAACAAAGAATGAAAAGAGAGAGTACGGCGAAATACGAAGAAATGGGAAACATAGAAAAATGGTATTTGTGATTTTTGATATTTCTAAAATAAAGTAAAAAGGAAAGAAAACTCATGGTTATTAACTACTAATGACTCCGCTAACTATGCTAACCTCTTAGTGATAGTTGCCTCACATGTATCCTTGGCCATCACTAGCCCTTGGTTCAAGAGCGTTTCAAAGCATGACCCATACGATAACTTTTACATCCAAACTCAACAAAACAATTTCAAGCTACACTTAAACCATCAAAACTAAATAAGAGTAAGCATGGAGTAAAGTAATGTTAGCTTTGTTAGAGAGTTAGGATGTTAGAGTGTTAGATCTATCATCATGAGCCATCAATGGGTCTTGCAAGAGTAAGGCCAAGTAGAGGCTATTAGATTCATGTGGATTATCAAGTAAGAAGTTAGCAAGTTAGTGGTTAGTAGTTAGTTACCATGAGAGAAAATTAGCTACATGTAAAAGGAGTTAGAGAGAAAATAATGAGAGGTAAAGGGAGAACCTTTCATAGCTTGTCACATTCTATTACAAGCACTCTTACTTTCCAATCATGTATCACTCTCTCTCCTATTATAAGATCTAAAAGAAATAATAAATACAAAAAGGAGGAAGAAGAAGAACTAAACTACCCTAAACTACAACATAGAAAGAAACTACACTACTATCTGGATGTCTCCCTAAAAAAGAACCCAAGGGATATTTATAGGCACAGGGGAAAGGGGGCCAGGGGGACAACCCCTTTCCCAAAGCACAGGTGCGGCCGCGCTTGTATGGCCACGAAAACGCGGCCATAGCCGCGTTTTCACAGTTGTACCAGAGCGGCGCGCGCAGCGCCGCCTGCTGCGCTCCGCTCCCGTGTCCCCCTGTAACTGCATGTCATGATTTCTGGTTTTGGGCCCTTGGTTTTGACGATACAGCTCTTCAAAGTAAATGGCTATATTATAGGCCTTTAATCACCCATTAAATGGTGATTTAGGATCTTCTTCTTTATTGCACACCATGGACCTAAAAACATACAAGAGAGGTATTATTAGCAGAATTTAATATGAAATAATGTGAAGATGTGATATGAAATATGTAGTTTTAGAGACAAGTCACATCCACAAAATTTGATCAGGGGAAAACTGTGCACGAAAAGTGTTTGTTTTAAAATCAAGATTTAAAGTGTGTGTGCTTTGGCTTCCTCGATACTTCCGTTATAGTATAGAGGCTAAATGAGTCGAATCCACATGGATGAAAAGTGATAGAATTTTTACCGGAATGTTCACGTGTGTGTTAAAGTTTCTTCAATATTTAAAGAATCAAAAGAAAAAAATAAAGAATGAAAAGAGAGAGTATGATGAATACGAAGAAGTGGGAAACATAGAAAAATAGTTAGGGTAGTATATCCAGAGACTAATCAATAAATTAGAAGACATGATGCATGATGTAGATGAATATTTTATTGATTATCCACACTTATTCGAGAGCTTGAAGAATGATGCAGAAAAATCTTTATATGGTAGTTCTAAATTCACTAGGTTATCTGCAGTGTTGAAATTATACAATTTGAAAGAAGAAAATAGGCAGAGCGATAAGAGTTTTACATCGTTACTCAACTCTTGAAAGATATGCTTCCTGAAGAAAATGAACTTTCAGAATGCACAAGCCAAGAAAATCATGCGCTCTATAAGTATGGATTATGAAAAGCTATATGCCTGTCCTAATGATTATATTTTGTACCGAAAAGAATATAAACATTCAGAGACATGTCGGTGTGTGGAAGATCGCAGTACAAAATAAATGACAAATCTCTGGCTAAGATATTATGGTATTTTTTGATATGACCTAGATTTAAACGTTTGTTTAAGAATGCAGAATATGCGAAGTGCTTGATGTGACATTAAGGTGGGAGGATTATTGATAGTATATTGCGACATCCGGCTGCTTCTTTGCAATGGAATATGATTAATAAAAAATTTTCTGAATTTGGGTGTGATGCAAAGAATCTCCAGATAGGTCTTTTGACTGATGGAATAAATCCACATGGTAACATGAGCAGCACACACAATACATGACCAGTTGTGTTAACTATTTATAATCTTCCTCCATGATTGTGCATGAAACGCAAGCTTCTTATGATGTCATTGCTGATATTGGGGCCCAGGAAGTCAGGAAATGATATAGATATTTATTTGACACCTATTATTGAGAACTTAAAGATAATGTGGGGGGAAGGGGTAAACTATTTGCTGCATATTATTAAGAGTTTTTCACACTTCAAGTTATATTATTTTAGACAATCAATGATTTTTTCAGCGTATGGTAACATGTCAGAGCATAGTGAAAGGACATAAAGCATGTCCTATATGTGGAAAGACACATTTTCTGTTAATTAAAGCGTAGGAAAAAACATTATATCTTGGTTACCCGAAGATTCTTTCCCATGTTACACCATTATCAGAGCCTACGAAAAGCGTTTAATGGGTCTACATAAGAAGAAAAAGCTCCAAAAACTTTGAACAGTGAACAAGTATATGAAACTGTGAACATCTTATGCCAAGTTGTGAAAAAGTAATGTAAACTACAATTAAAAAGAATGTGTGGCAGAAGCGATCAATATTTTTTAACCTCTTGTATTGAAATTGTTTATTTGTGAGATACTGATTTGATATTATGCATATTGAGAAAAATGTGTGATAGTATTATTGAAATATTACTCAATATACCCAGTAAGACTAAGAAAGAAGTCAAAAGTTGACTGAATTAGTTCAAATGGATATACATGAGCAGTTAGCACCAGAGCAAAAGGAAAAAAATACGTATTTACTGAGAGCATATTATACTTTGTCTAAAATGAAAAAGATAGAATTTTGTTAGTATCTTGCTGAGATTAAGATCTCATGCGGTTACTCATTAAATATTCAAAGTCTCGTACCAATGAAAGATTTAAAGCATGTTTGCATGAAATCTCATGATTGTCATGCATTGATGCAACAGTTGCTACCAGTAGTTATACGTTCTATACTTTCAAAACATGTTCGCCATGCCTTTATCTAACTATACTTTTTCTTCAATACAATATGTTGCTGGATAATTGACCCTAAAAAACTGGATGAGCTGCACAAGAATATTGTGGTTACGTTGTGTCAGTTTGAGATGTATTTTTCACCTTCATTTTTTGATATCATGGTGCATCTAATTGTTC
The DNA here is from genome assembly GCA_038442645.1 of Agave tequilana. NCBI lineage: Eukaryota > Viridiplantae > Streptophyta > Magnoliopsida > Asparagales > Asparagaceae > Agave > Agave tequilana. Next base: position 60,808 of record JAVJIF010007504.1, read on the forward strand.
ACTTGGTTAGAGAGATTAAACTATATGGTCCGATCTTCGTAAGGTGGATGTATCCATTTGAGCGATACCAAAAATATTAAATGGTATGTGAAGAATCGTAATCGATCTGAAAGATACATTGTTGAATGTTTCATATATGAAGAATCGATCGAATTCTGCAGTGAATACTTAATTAATGTTGAAGCCATAGGATTTTCTAAGTTTCACTTTATTAAAAGAAAAGATGATACAAAATTGGGCAATCAATGATTATTATCAGTCAAAACTTATTGTGTTAAGAACATAGATGTATATCTTGAATAACAGTGATGAAGTATAACCTTATAAAAAGAACATATGGAATATATAAGGTGCATCAATCCAGTTAGATTAAAGAGGTGAAGTGGGTAGCAGATGAACACAATAAATTGTTTATTAATTGGTTGAAAAATCGAATTGATGTTCAATTAAAAATTCATCAAATTCTGTTTCTAATACTTTGAGATGGTTAGCACATGGACCTCCCATGATTGTGTCATCTTATTGTGGGTATTCTATAAACGGTTATTATTTTTATACAAAAGCACACGATGACAAGTGTACCATACAAAATGGTGTGACTTTAGTGGATTTGAAGTAGAAGATCACCAGAAGAAAAATATATTGAAAGTTGGTGAAAAAAATGGAAAGATTTCAAACATATTTTGACAAGCTTAATTGAGAGTCTACCACTGATATATGATTTCATTGAGTAAGAAGTATGGAGCAATTTTTATACATCACATATAGCTACAGAGTTTCACGTTGACATAAAATAACTTTTAATTTATTACGACACTACAGTATTTTATTTTATTCATGTTTGGATAACTTAATAAATAATTTTTTAATAAGCTGAAAGTCAAATCTAATGCTCCGATCCCCGGATACGGGGATGCTCTGGCGACGTACATACACAGAGTAGAAATACCCTCATGTACGCACGCTAAGCCTCAGTATAGGGAATAAACATGATATAAACAATAATTCCAGCACTAATTAAGTACAAACTACCTGTTGGAAGGGGGTCAATGATCATGATAGATATGAAAATATAGATAAACAAGGAAATAATGACTAAATAATAAAGATACCTATGAATTGGATCGATGATGAGTCTCCTACATGTATCCAGTGAAATATCTAGTACTACGATATCAAAGATCTTCAACCTGGGGATGCAAACTCAGGGTCATTAGAAAGCGACTTAGTAAGTGATAAAATGAAAAAAATAATAATATATACTATAATAGTACAATCACGATAATATATAATATATGGTTAAATATCGGTGATACAATATAACTATAATAACAATCAATATAAATATATAAGAGTCATATTAAGCATGTTACTATAGTGGTACTACCACAATATTACCCAATATAATATCATTAATGTCAATTAAAAAGCTCGGGCTGTGTCACCAACTACATCTATTTACAGTGAATAACTGAGATAGTATGTAAGTCATTTTGAGGGATTATTTTTCTATATTGTTTATATATATTCTAAATATAGGTAATAAGTTTTGGTGTTGCGTGATTTACTAACCAAATTAATGTGTTTAAATGACAAGTAACCTTGATGCAGGTACCTAATAGTAACAATAACATGATATTGTCGTGATGAAGATGAACTAAAAATGAAGTACGTGAAGTAATCATATTACAGTGTTGTGTTTACACAATAACAGTGTGTCTACTTAGTATAGATGAAACAAATAATATTGGAAATACAGAATATCTGTGTACTTGCATAGTATGTGTATGGAACATATAGGAAGTGCCAAATATACATATGACCTAGCAATGAATAAGACATCAAGAAATATATAACAAGTATAATCACATAATAAAATACATGTATAGCTACACAGTTATATGTAACAAGATGATGAATAAGATATTAGAAAGTGTAACAAGTATCAATGAAATAATAATATACATGTATCGAGCAGGTCATGTTATTTATACAACAATGACAATCAGTACCGCTTGGTATTTTAATCAATCTCTTCTAGTGTCCCATACTACTAGTAGTTCATATCAGAGCCCGCACTCCGACCGAACCCATCAGAACATAGCATACGGGTACCATGATTTGAACGAGAGAGTGATCAAGTAACAAGTGTTTCCGATGTCACTATTATTTTTACAATTTTATTATGTTAATTGGAAACTCAATGGTCAAGGAGCTCTTATCGGGTGAGAGTATCCTATGCATACCCAGGACCATGGTCTTAAACAATCCCTGGCTGCTGAGACCAGGGCCCTCCTCAAAGAGGGGAACATGAAACAAGAAACGAGAGCTCATGGAGCTATATATAATTGGTAGCCAACACTACCATCCCCTACAGTGGGATAAATATGAACTAGTACATCCACCCGATAAGATCTAGCTAACTGTCAAGTCTCCCTTAACCCCATGTTATGTTTAATATATTTAAACTACACAGTATATCATGAACAAGAACAGTGTATGGTACAAGTCACACGATAACAGGACATGAGGATTATTGATAGCATGAAATAAGATAACGAGAAATGAGAAATGGAAGATGTGAGATTTTAGAGGTGGACCCTGTGGCTTTGATCCACGTGGCACTTAGTTCCACACATAATCACGATTTATTAACTAAAGCAATCATCAATTTATTAAACATGAATAAATATAATTTATGAAAGGAAAACACTCACATAGATATTACAGGGATATAATTCATTTTTCTATGATCAGAACGGCTCCAGAATCGTCCAAATCGGACTTCGAATGCTCCAGATATCGCCTGAATGCTAGAAACCATAAAAGGGGTTAAATATGTAATTAATAAAGATTAAAATGCAACAAATATTGTTTAACAAGGGTCTTTATGAAATTTTACCTTTAATAAGTTTTGGAAGCGGGTTGGGTTACTAACAGGTCGAGTTTACATCCAATAACCCAAACTCGGACCCATCATCGAAGTAATTGGGTTTGGGTTCGGAAATGGGTTAATGGGTTTGTAATTATGATTATTGGGTTTAAACCCAATTAGAGTGAGAGAAAGAGAACGAGAGAGAGGGGACAAGGCAGCGCAACCATGCATTGCCCTGGAAAGGCCGCGTCGCGCGGCGTAATGGCGGCCGATGACAGCCGGCAACGGGGCCAGGCCACCGCTGGCGGTCTAGTCCTGCGCGTAGGGAGGAGAGGAGAGAAAGTGAGAGATGGGAAGAGACGAAGGGAGAGGAGGCGCTGGCAGCGAGACAAGAATGGAGTCATTATGGTTAACCATATAGATAAATGATCCTGGAAGGAGAGAGGGTGGAGGGATTTACAAGCTAAAATAAGGAAACTCAGTTGAAGGTAGAATTTTAGGTGAGGTTGCAAAAAAATTCTTGCATTGAGATGTAGTTTCCATGAAAAGTTTGGAAGCAAGCTAAATTCAAGGTGGAGTTTCAAGGAAGATTATGATGGGATGTGAACCGAGTCAAAGTGCTGCAATAAATATTTAAAGAAGAGCGCATTCAAGCAAGGCTCGAGTCCAATCATGGTTTAGCATTGAAGCGACCAACGACCAAGGGCGAGGGGGGAGCATAAAGTGTTGCATACGAGGCAAATACCAGCGAGGAACCGAATAGATAAAGCAGAAAAGTACCCAAGAATACCAAGAAATAGAAACAAGAGAGAAAGCAAACACAATATCCACGTCCTCGGGGTAATGGAGAGAGTTTTATTGATTCAAGAAGCAATACAATTTGTACCTTGTATACATTCAAGAGGGCTCCGCCCCTTTATTTATAGCCAAGAAACCCAGGAATTTAGGAAACCCAATTGGATTCATCTCCAATTTAGAAACAAAGTCCGAATCCAGAAAGGAGAGAAAGATTTGTGCCCATATACATTTGCCGGTCGACCGACCCAAGCACCTGGTCGACCGTGTGGTCGACCATGTTCAACTAAGAGTTTCATCATGTCAGTCGGTTGACCGAGCAGTCGATCATTCTCCTGTTACGATCGACTGAGCGATCGATCGAGCTATCCTGTGCACGTTTGTGCACACTGGTCGGATGGTCGACCGGCCTCTGCTTTGTGCACACCGGTCGACCGGCTCTGCTGCTGCTTTGATATAAACTCTATCTCCATCTCACGTCGTTCTCGCTCTTTTTGACTTCCGATATATGCACTATGTTTTCCTGATGAGTTTTTTTTAAAAAAAACTCCTCCATACAATTTTTTCTCCCTCCCTAAAATTCTCCATCTCGGTGAAGATTTCTCAAATCTGAGTCGAACTCATTATTGTACCTGTCGACTCAAAAGTGGTGCACTAGTGTGACTGTCTACATACCTTGCCTAAGGGATCAAGCCATCCGTAGTTCATCCAAACGAACTCCAACGAGCTCAAGTAACTAGAAGGATACGAAGCAACTCTTTACAATATGTAAACTTCACTCCTGACACCACCTTAGTAAGCATATCTGCGGGATTCTCCTTCGTGTGAAGTTTTAGTAACCCAGTATCACCTTGATAAAGAATCTCCTGAACAACCTGACGTCTATGTGCTTCATCCTTGCATGATACACCTGGTTCTTCTCCAAATATATAGCACTCATGCTATCACAATTGATTTTCAACAGATCCTGTTCAATCTCCAAGTCATCGAGCAACCCTTGAAGCCATATTGCCTCCTTCATAGCCTCCATCATGGCCATGTACTCGGCTTCTGTAGTAGACAATGCAATGGTAGACTGTAAAATAGAGCGCTAACTCACCGGTGCTTGAGACAGTGTAAATATATACCCCGTTGTAGACTGGCGTTCATCAAGGTCTCCTGCATAATCGGAGTCAACATATCCATACACTCTTGCTTACTTGTGAAATCCTTCTTGATACCAATCTAACATATATGGTACCCTTAATGTACCGTAGAACCTACTTTACTGTCTCCAATGACCCTTTTTAGGATCATGTATGTATCTGCTAATCATTGAGACAACTCGTGACAAGTTTGGTCTTGTATGCACCATTGCATACATCAAACTATTAACTGTGCTGGCATACGGCACACGAGTCATGTCCTCATATTCTTCAACAGTAGTTAGAGACATAGTGACTTTTAACATAAAATGAGGAGCTAGTGGTGTACTTATATATTTCGTATCACCATCGATATTGAACTTCTGAAGTAACTTTTGCAAATACCCTTTTGTGTCAAGCTCACCTTACCACTCCTTCGGTCTCGCTCAATATCCATGCCTAGCACCTTCTTCGCTTCATCAAGATCCTCCATCTCAAACTCAGAAGTCAAGTCTTTCTTCAACTTATCAATTACAGATCTGCTTTTAGAAGAGATAAGCATATCATCTACATATAATAGTAGATAGATGTACTCTCCTTCAGGTTGCTTGTTATAACACACATATGGGTCATAATGGCTGTGTGTGCACCTTTTTCCTGTGATGAATATCAAAATGCTGTACCACTGTCTAGAAGATTGTTTCAATTTATACAGTAATTTTTTCAGCTTCCATACCATATTCTCCTTATCTACAGTTTTGAACCACATCGGCTGAGTCATATAGATCTCCTCATCAAGATCTCCATGAAGAGAGGCTGTCTTCACATCGAGCTGGTCAAGGTCCAACTCATATCGTGCTACCAGCGCCAGAAAAATTCAAATTGACGAGTGCTTTATAACAGGGGAGAATACTTCGTTGTAATCAATACCTTCTCATTATGCGTAGCCTTTCGCCACCAACCTAGCTTTGTAGCATACAGTATCATCCTTGAGGGATCCCTGTTTTTTTGGATATACCCACTTACAGCCAATTGCCTTCTTTCCTTTGTGCAACTCTGTCAGTTCTCAAGTATCGTTCTTGTGTAAAGAATTCATCTCTTCTTCCATGGTATCCTTCCACATCTTGACTCTGAACTGATTTCAACATTCCTATATGTAGACGGGATCACCTCTTCGACGATTGGGAGAGCATAGGCCACAATCATGTCTGTAGTGAGCCAACTTAGTTTGCGTGAATTTCTTCTGGGTTATTCAACTGCAGCAGATTCATGGACATTACCCATATCGTGTCCTTGATCCTCATTGTCAACAGCATCCTACTCGGCTACTTGATCACTGCCCTGTGTCATCTTGGGTTTGATCTCCAAAGATATTGACCTTTTTAGAGATGGTGAAGTAGCATCACTCTCCACCTGCTGTGACACCTCTTTGATCCTTCAATCTCTACCTGCTGAGAGATTGTAGACTTCAACATTGAAGCCTCATCAAATATGACATTTCTGCTGAGAACAAATGTCCTGTCCTTAGGACCTCAGATCTTGTAGCCTTTTATTTCTCTCTTGAATCCTATGAACACTCTTTTCTTTGCTCTAGAGTCTAACTTATCTTTTTTAACATAGTAGCAGGCCGAACAACAAATACCCTAAGAGAATTATAGTCTTAAGCAGCTTTTTCAGGCCAAATCTCTAGAGGAGTTTTACCTCCTATCGCAGATGAAGGTAACCTGTTAACGAGATAGCAAGCATATGCCAAAGCCTCAGCCCAAAAGTTCTTTGGTAATCTGGTATTGGATAACATACAACAAATCTTCTCTAGCAAAGTCATATTCATCCTTTCTGCTACCTTATTTTGTTGCAGTGTTTCCCTTATTGTAAAGTTCCTGTCTATGCCCTCATCATGGCGTAGCTTTAGGAAAGAATCAAACATATACTCACCCCCGTTATCTGACCGGAGGACCTTGATCTTTCTTCCTATGTTTTTCTCCAAATTCTTTTTCCACTCCACAAATAAATCTAGGATTTTCCCTTTGTACTTCATAGTATATACCCAACATCGCCTAAAATAGTCATCAATGAAAGTCACAAAGCAGTGGTTACCTCCAATAGATGCAGTCTTGATAGGTCCCCAAACATCAGTGTGAATATAATCCAGAATCCCTCGGTGCAGTGAATTGTTGTGTCGAATTTCACCTTGGTCTTCATTCTAGAGCAGAGGTACAAGATCACAAGTCTTCTTCTGCAAAGCTTGAATACTCAACCTGATTTCTTTAACCCTGAAACAAAATACCAAACTTGTTTAAACCCAAGAATATCGTTCCCTCCTCGACAACAGCGCAAAAATTTGATTGCAAAAATGTAAGGAACACCATGTAACTTAGGGCTAATGGGTCATGTCCAGAGGAGAGATTTGTTGCAAGCTTTTCAGTATTTTGAAAAAACAAGTTTTTATATTTATTTTTTTTTAGATGAAAAAGAAAATGGTGAGTAAGGAATTGATTTAAGAAGATTTGAAAATTGGAGAAGATTTTCAAAAAGATGATTTTAAAGAAGCTTGAAGATGTTGTTTTTTGTTTGTATTTAATAAAGAAAGATCTGGGCTTACTATTCTATTATTCAGCTATGTGTTTTCTTCTTGAAAGTGATGATGCCTCAGTTAGATCATAGGCTGAAATATAGACTTGATTTTTAGAAGAGATAAAGTAAAACACATAAGATGAATTTTGAAAAAGTTTATTTCTTTTTGAAACAGTTCTTAAATTGAATGTTAATTCATCAAGATTTTCTCAAGTATGAAATAAAAACTAGTTTAAGATTTTGTTTTCAAGATTGAAGTTTAAAATAAGTCCAGGCCCATCATCATGTGCCTTCAAGAGCACTCGCCAATATGCAAGGCTGAATTTAGGCATTCATATGATTCCAATGAGTCCTTTTTATAGAAACTGATCAAGAAGAATACTTGTAGAAGAAGGAGAATAGTGAGCTCAGAAAATCAATTTAGTTACTCATAACGAAGAAAGAACAAACAATAGAATGAATTAAAAGTATAGACATACCAATAAGATTGAGTAGAGTTAAGCAAGGCGAATCCCCTTTGATTGTCACTTCAATGTTAAATTACACACTCTTTTCCTCTCTCTCTCAATTGTTTCTGAGTTGAAATAAAAATGAGATACAACTTCTTATAAACTACCTATGATCCTAAATTCTAAAAATAAAGCAAGAAATTAATCCCAGTCTTCGTCCCTCTGCCTCTGATGTATAAGATATTTATAGGAAAGAAATGGATAGGGGAGATGAGTGGAGAGATAGGGGAAGCAAACGCTCACCCAGATTCAAAAAAAATGTCACGAAAATACGGCTTTTGCAGCATTTCCACGGCACAATCCTAGCCTTGGGGCCAGGATCAAAGGGTCGTGCGTTCGTCTTTCAGTCCCCTATTCTTTTTCCTGCTGGACCTTGAATTTCTATTCTGGATTTGATGAGATATGTTGAGCACGGTTTTGTCACATTTTCATGCCCATGTTTATCTATCATTTGTTTATAAATAATGCAACTTGAGTATTTTTAGTGATATTTTGCAGACAAAGTTATTAAAAGAAGACTGAACCACAAAAGCGTGCTTCGAGACTGTAAACCGTGCAACAGAGATTGAGGAGAGATAGGTTGCTTGGCACTAGCGGTTGATTAGTCTCTAAAATTGTATATTTTATACCACATCTTCAAATTTATTTAATATTAAATTCTGGTAATAATACATCTCTTGTATGTTTCTATGTGCATGGCATGAAACGAAGAAGAAGACCCAATATTACCATTTGGTGATTAAAAGCCTACAAATATAGCCATTAACTTTGGAGAGCTGATTTGCCAAAACCAGGGGCCAAAAATCAGAAACCGGAACATCCAACTGACAGGGGACTGAAGCAACTGCATGCAGCTGGCGGCGCTGCGCGCGCCGCTTTAGTACAGCCGTGAAAACGCGGCTTTGGCTGTGTTTTCGCGGCCGTGCTAGCGTTTTGGGCCAGGGGTTGCCCCCTGGCCCCCTTTCCCCTGGTGCCTATAAATACCCTCTTTGGGAGTTCTTCAGAGAGATATCTAGAGAGTTGGGCAGTTTCTTTTCATATTGCAGTTTAGGGTAGTTTAGTTTAGTTCTTCTTCTTCTTCTTCATCTTTATATTTTTAATTTCTTTTAGATCTTGTAATAGGAGAGAGAATGGTACATGGGTAGAAAGTAAGAGTGCTTGTAATAGAAGGTGACAAGTTATGAAAGGTTCTCTCTTTACCTCTCCTTATTTTCTTCTCTAACTCCTTTTTATATGTTTAGCTAATTTTCTCTCATGGCAATTAGCTACTAACCACTAACTTGCTAACTTCTTACTTGATAATCCACATGAATCTAATAGCCTCTATTTGGCCTTGCTCTTGTAAGAACCATTGATGACTTATGATGATAGATTCTAACACTCTAACATCCTAACTCTCTAACAAGCTAACATTACTTTACTCCATGCCTACTCTTGTTTAGTTTTGATGGTTTAAGTATAACTTACACTTGTTGTGTTGAATTTGGATGTGAAAGTTATCGTATGGGTCATGATTTGAAATACTCTTGAATCAAGGACTAGTGATGGCCATGGATACATGTGAGACAACTATCACTAAGAGTTTAGCATGGTTAGTGTAGCTATTAGTAGTTAATAGCCATGAGTTTTCTTTCTCCTTTACTTTATTTTAGATTTACAATTAAAATCACAAAAACTATTCTTCTATGTTTTCCCACTTCTTCATGTTTCACCGTACTCTTCTCTTTCCATTCTTTATTTTCTTTTTTTTTTCATTCTTTCAAACAATGAAAAACCGTTAACATACACGTGAACATACCGTGTAAGCTTCTATCGCCTCCCGTCCTTATGAATTCGACTCGTTTTAACCTCTATGCTATAGCGGAAGTATCGAGGAAGCCAAAGCACACCACTTTAACTCTTGATTTCAAAATATATACTTTTCGTGCGCGATTTTCTCGCGATCACTGGTACTGCTCTAACACGCTCAAAACAGATATCAATTAAATCTAAAGTCAATTTAGAGAAATTTAAAGCCAGTTGGGGCGAAAACACAATTTTGTAAAGTCCAAGGGTTAAATGTGATTTGACATGAAAGAGCTTTTCTGTGTAATTAATATAATCTCAGTGGGCTTTTGTGTAAAATAGCCAATCCCTAAGTCTATAAATAGCCATGTAAGGCTAGGGTTTGAGGGAGGGCCTATTCTTTTTACCTGTAACCTAAATTTTCAGAATTGAAGAATTTTATTGGACGACCGCATTTTTCTCTCTGAAATTTTATTTGTTTGTTTCTGCCTCGTTTCACGCGCACAAGGAACTGCCATTAAAGTCCTCTGCCAAGGCACCATGTAAGCGCCTTTTGTCAAAGACGCCTGTGTTAAGCGCCTCACCAAGGCGCTGATTAAAGCGCCTTATTATAATCAGGAACCTAATTAAAGGCGCCCAATCAGGCGCCTCTCTGTAAAGGCGTCCATCAAAGGCGCTTAATTAAAGCGCCTGTACATGCTCTTAATTAAAGCGCCTGTACCCTGCCAAATGAAGCACTTTTGCGCCTCTGTTCCAACGCCAAGAAGAGGGCGTTGTGCTGTGCTTCGCTCCACGTGCACCAGGTGTTTCATTCCCCATGGAGGATAGACAGCAGATTAGAAAGGGTTACAGGTAATTTATATGTGCTTTTCATTCATTCATTAAATAATAATTAATTTGATATTACAATCTAATAGATTTAACATAATCTTTGAGAAAATCTTGTTAAACTGATTAAATCAAAAATTAAATATTATTCATGTTGAATTATTTGGAATATTTTATGCTCACGATTATCATGTGTAACTAAACTAATTTCATGTGCCTAGGGGATGAACCTAGGCTACTAGATTGTGGTGGATACTTAAATCTCTCAGATGAGATATGAAAAAGACATTAATTGATTTTTCCTCAATGAGATTTATTGCTAGATATTTGAAAATTTGACAAGATATGTTTAAATAATCGATATTTCATGCTTAGTATTTTTCTTTTTGGTTGCCTTAATTTTATTTTAGTACTTTGACGGAATATGCAATTAAATTTAATATCTTATCCTTAGGACCATACTTCTAGGATTTTTTTTTTTGCCATTAGAAACATGAATTTATTATTGTGTAAATCATTTAGTTGAGAGAAATACCACAATATGAACAGTAGTTTAGGGGATTCAACCCTAGGTGCATTATCCTTCTCTTTTACAACTTTGTTCACACCAACTTCTTAATATTTCCAGCCAATTCATCTAATTTATATTAGGATCATTAAGAAACACTTTCTCTGTGGACTGACCCTTAAGTGCTACAACAACCTATCGTGCACTTGCGGTATTTTAAAACGAGGAGACAAAATCTTCCCATCAAGTTTTTGGGACCGTTGCCGGCGAACGATGTATTCTTTAGTCTTAGCACTTTTACTGGAAAAATCAAAAAATAAATTAAAAAGTTAAAATATATATATATAAAATAAAAATTAGTGTAATCCATACATCACACTTTCTAACTCGACACCTACGTTGATATTTGTCATCTTGGGTACGCGATTCAATAGGCGTCTAATCAGCATAGAATCGAATGAGATTAAGATGACTGACCATGTTCCACCTATGGTCCTCATGAACCAATGTTACCCGCTCGATCATCACACCCATTATGCATCAGATTACCGAAAGCCACCAAGAATAACTACGAGCTGAAGCCACAATACATAATGATGCTTCCCAAATTCTCTGGGCTGGAATTTGAAGATCCCTATATGTTCATCAATGAGTTTGAGGAAGTTTGCGCAATGATGAGAATCAAGAAGCTGAGTATCGATAGAGTCAAACTAAGGTTCATCCCTCTCTCACTCAGAGACAATGCTTAAAAGTGGCTATACAGCCTTACAACAAACTTAATCACCACATGGGCAGAGTTTGTTGCAGTCTTTCTGAAAAAGTTTTTCCCAATGCACAAGACTGCAAGAATCTGGTCTGAAATAATTAATTCAGACAACGAGACAAAAAATCATTTTGGAGATATCTAGAAAGGTTAAGGACCCTCTAGCTCAATGTCCCCACATACCATAGACAAGAGGCGTCTCTATCAAATAATTTATGAGGGTGTCGATTACAGTTCAAAAATCCTTCTTGAATCCATGAGCCACGGTGACTTTATGAGGATGACAGATGATGCTGCATGGATATTCCTTGAAGAAATGAAAGAGAAAATCAGGCAATGGGAAGGGTTCAATGAGAAGCCACCAACCACAAACTCAACCACCACATCAAGGAGTGGCATACATTCGATTGAAAACTCCATTGCAACCGAAGCAAGATGGCAGCACTAATGAGAAGTATTGAAGTGTTGGAAAGCAAGGAGACTCCTCAGCAGTTCGATCAAGTAAATCAAATCTCTGTACCAAGTTACTTTAACTGTCAATCTCCAACTCATGTCTTGGAAGATTGCTTGTTCCTTCCGAATCCACTGATCAACAGTCAAGGACAACAGTTAAACGCCACCTATCAGCGACAAAGGAATAATCCATATGCACCAATATACAATCCAGTATAATCACCCTATCCTTTCATGGAATCAAGGAGGAGGATAACAAGGAGGGCAACAAGTGCAACCCAACCAAGTGGTTCACAGTATGCTAGGCCAAACGCATTCCCGTATCAACAACAACAACCTGCCTTTGTGACACCACAACCCACTCCAACATATGCAAATCCATCAATGCCACCACCTGGATTTGGAAGTAAACAAAAGTTGAACACCATGGAGAAGAACTTTAACTCATTTATGCAATCGACAAATCAGCTGTTGCAATCCAATCAACAAGCCATACAACAACTCAAATTGCAAATGAGTAAGATGTCTTCTCGAATGAGTGAAAGAAAAAGAGGGATTTTCTCCAGCCAACTTGAGATTAATCCCAAGGATACCAGAGCTAACAATAACACTTCAAATTCAGCTCAATTGAATGCATTCCCAATATTACGGTCAGGAAAAGAGGTGGACAATTGAGTGAAAGTCCACAGTCCTACAAAATCAGCTGACCCGGTGACAGACCCATCATCCTCAGGCACTAGCAAGGCAAATGACAAGGAAGTTGAGGAGGTTATTGAGCCTACATATGATCCATGGGCTCCCTTTCCAAATAGGCTCTGATCTAAGAAGAACACAACGCAAATGGAGAAGATTTTAGAAATTTTCAAGCAAATCAAAGTGAATATTCCTCTCTTTGAAGATGTTGAATAGGTTCCATCATATGCAAAGTTCTTGAAGGACCTGTGCACAAAGAAACGAGCTCATCAAACTCCTAAGAAGGTCTTCCTTGCTGCAAATATCAGCGAGATCATAAAGAACACAGTGCTAGTGAAATACAAGGATCCTGGATGTCCGACTCTATCTTGCACTATTGGAACCATAGTGATTGACAAGGCCTTACTAGATTTGGGGGTGATTGCCAAAAACAGAGATAAATTAAAGAATTAAAAGGATGTTATTTGAATGTCGGTTAAATCTCTGCTTTTCACAATTTATCTGCGGTAGCAAGGGCTATGCGGGTTGAGTCCACAGGAAAAAATGCGATAAAAGCTTTTTGGTATCTCCTTAAACACTAAACTGGTTAAGTATTCTTCTAAGAAAAAGAACTCAATGTTAAGTGTTAAAAATATAAAGAAAAATATGAAATTTGGAGAGTAATCTAGGGTTTTAGAAAAGAGTTAAAAAAATATGACCTACTAATCATCTACCACCACTAACTTACTAACCTATGCAAGAATTTACTTCACTTTAGATCATAAAAGCTTGACCTTAGAATTGCCTTCAATTCAAGCAAGATACATAAGATAAAAACTAAATGCTATTTGAAATAATCACTAACCAAGACCTAACATTAAACTATTAAAGCCTTCTAAGTACAGAATAAAAAGAATAACCAAGATTTAACATTAAACTATCAAATCTATCTAAGTATAGAATAAGAAAAATCATTGAAAAGTATTAACATATATAGATTTAAGTAGTCATCATCATGTGCCTTCAAGAAGTTTAACTAATCTAAAGGTTAAGCATGCATAAGCATGCATACGATTCAATCAGTTATTCTAATCTAAAATTAGAAGTAGTGGTAGAGAGATTAGTAAGTCATAAAAAAGATTAGCTACTCATGATGAAAACTAAAGAAAGCATGATAGATGAAAACCAAGTAAATAAAGCAAGTAAATAAAGATAAATTAGAATGAAAAACCTTGTTATTGATATTGTCACCTTCAATTACAAAGGGCCTCCTTCTTTTTTACAAAGTTTGAAGTAGAACTAGAACTAGAACTAAAATCTAAAAAATTCAAAAGAAATTTGAAGAAAAGACTAAAAGAAAATTCTTAAGTTATGATTTCTGATGTGGAGATGAGAGATTATCAGAGATTTTAACTCTTTAAATAGACCTCAAAACTAGTCACACTCGGAAAAAAATTAGAAGGTTTCCTAATTCAATAGGGAATTCAATTCTGATCTGCAGCAAGTTGGCTTGTTGATCGCTGAATATGACTTATCAGATAGTGAAATAGACAGAATGATAATATAAGAATTGTAGTCCTTTTAATCGTTTCTGCAGTATATTAAATCATCAGATTTGAATATCTGTAGTAAAGGTTATGATCTAAATACTAAAAAGTGGACAGTCTGAATCTGAGTCTGAATTGATTTTGAACTCCATTAAATTTGAATTTTTCTCCTTATCCCTAATAGGATTAGTTTTATCCCCTTCATCTTCTAGGACTTTCTTCTAAATTTGAACTTGAAATTAGCAGATGAAGATTAATCCTTTTCTCCTTTGGATTCAGTTTGATTTAAAATCTAACTTTAGATAGGATTAGGGATAAAATGAAGCTTCTTGTATCTTTACCCTCTCATTTAAGTAACCACACACATATATCAAATAGTATTAATTAATAAAGGAATGATCAAGGATATATATATGTAAAAGTGATAATAAAATGTAATTTTGGAGAACAGTCAGCCCCCCACACCTATCTTTAGATCGTCCTCGAGCAAAATCAAATGTTAGAAACTAATTTAATCTAATCTAACTCACTTTTGTAGGAATCACGATTGTACTTAGTACGTGCAACAAGCCGTTAAACCTTTAGGTTACCCTAAAGGATGAGTGTTGTCTCGTGAGGGTTTCAGTGAATTACACCCACAAAATTCATAAAGAAAGAAAAATAAAATGTTAGTATTTTGAAATTCTTTTTTGAAAGAGAAGAATATTTGAAATAATTTTTTTAGCAAATCAGTAATTTATAAGTCTTAAGATTATTAAATTATTCATTCTTATACTTACTCTCGATGCAAAAATTTTGTTATTAATTTAGGTTAGGATTATAACTGAATTTCTCACTTAGTCTATTATTTTATTCTAAGTCATATGCAACTTTGTGACCATGAATTTTTTACTCGGAATTCTTCAACTTCAACTCTTATGCCTTGTATATATATAACTTTTTTTTTTGCCGAAGTTAAAGTATTACCACTTTGTTGCCCTTTAAGCACTTCTTTTTTTCCTTTTTTTAATATGTATAACTCATCTAATTTTCTTTTGTGTAAGTATTAAGACTTCTTGATGCCCTAATACCTAACTAATTGATTATTAGATGTATTAATACATATATGATATATTTTTTAATTTTTTAAACTTATCTAATTACTTTTCGCGTAAGTATCAAGGCTTTCTTGGGCTAAAGCACCTAACTAATCAATAATTAGATTTGTTTATTTTTTTCATATATATGTATATTTTTCTATGACGCAAGAGTCTTTGTTTTGAATTTTAAATGTGTAAGTGTACAAAGCATGCATATTTCATCAAGATAAAAATCAAGACTAAATTGCTTTTTCAATTTTTCATCCTAAGCTTAAAAATCAAACAAACAATCTTATTTTGATCAAGTATTAAGAAATCCTAATTATGATTTTTCTATAGCTTAAAATTAACTTAACTACTTTCAAAAATAAACTAAAGTATTGTTGTTTTTTTTAAAAAATTTTTATAAGAAAAAAATGTTAGTAAACCTATCTGTTAGTATGTTAGTAAACACTCCCCCATACCTATCTCATGCATTGTCCTTAATGTATGAAATAAAATGTAAAAGAAGTACACCTATAAATTTATTTAGGTCTATTCTCTCTAACTCGCTTTCCATCATTCCAATGTGTTCTTTTTAGCTATGAAATTAGAGAGGTGAATCTTTTTGTTATTTAGCTCTTATCTTCTCCAACTTGTTCATCACTTTCCTCTTCCTCCTCTCCTTTTCTCTCTACCACTCTTTATAAATTCATCCTTGATATCGCACAATATTATTGGTGCAATATAAATACCTAGAAATATGAGCTCATCCTCATACATCTCCTTAAAACTTGAATTAACTATATGTTTTGGAGGTATCCCTAATCGAATCATTAAAACAGTTATGTTCATCTTCAAAAAAAATTTCAAAACTTTGGTCAATTTGAGGTTCTTGATAATTGCACCAAATTATAGCATAGGATGTAAAGGATGATAGAGTAGGGTGGAGATAGTCATGATAATTTGAAAAAGAGATTGATGGATGGAAAAATGATTTTAACCTATCAATTGAATTGTACGCAAATGAATTGTGCGCAAATGAATTTTTATGATTTTTTATGAAAAATAAAGAAGAAAAATTAACTAATTAGTAAATAAAAAATATCATTTTCTCCCCAGCAACGGCGCTAAAATTTGATTGCCAAAAGTAGAGATAAATTAAAGAGTTAAAAAGATATTATTTGAATGTCGGTTAAATCTCTGCCTTTCACAATTTATCTGCGGTAGAAAGGGCTATGCGGGTTGAGTCCACAGAAAAAAATGTGGTAGAAGCTTTTCGGTATCTCCTTAAATACTAAACTGGTTAAGTATTCTTCTAAGAAAAAGAACTCAATTGTTAAGTGTTAAAAATATAAAGAAGAATATGAAATTTGGAGAGTAATACAGGGTTTTAGAAAAGAGTTAAAAAAAATATGACCTACTAATTATCTACCATCACAACTTACTAACCTATGCAAGAATTTACTTCACTTTAGATCATAAAAGTTAGACCTTAGAGTTGCCTTCAATTCAAACAAGATGCATAAGGAAAAAAACTAAATCCTATTTGAAATAATCACTAACCAAGACCTAACATTAAACTATCAAAGTCTTCTAAATATAAAATAATTAGAATAACCAAGATTCAATATTAAACTATCAAAGCTATCTAAGTGTAGAATAAGAAAAATCATTAGAAAGTATTAATATATATGTATTTAAATAGTCATCATCACGTGCCTTCAAGAAGTTTAACTAATCCAAGGGTTAAGCATGCATATGATCCAATCACTTTATTCTAACTTAGAGTTAGAAGTAGTGGTGGAGAGATTAGTAAGTAATGAAAAAGATTAGCTACTCATGATGAAAATTAAAGAAATCATGGTAGATGAAAAAGCAAGTAAATAAAGATAAATTAGAAAGAAAAACCTTGTTATTAATGTTGTCATCTTCAATTACAAAGGGTCTCCTTCTTCTTTACAAAGCTTGAAACCAGAATTAGAACTAGAACTAGAATCTAAAAATTACAAAAGAAATTTGAAGAAAAGACTAAAAGAAAATTTCTAGGTTATGATTTCTGATGTGGAGATGAGAGATTATCAGAGATTTCAGCTCTTTAAATAGACCTCAAAATTAATCACACTAGGATACAAATTAGAAGGCTTCCTAATTCAATAGGGAATTCAAATCTAATCTGCAGTAAGTTGGCATGTTAATTGCTAAATATGACTCATCATATGGCTTAATTGGACAGAGTAATAAACTTAATAATTATAGTCCTTCAAGTCTTCTTTCTGTAGCATCTTGAATCATCAGATTAAATATCTGTAGCAAATGTTATTATCTGAATACTAAAACGTGTATGGTCTGAATCCAAGTCTGAATTGATTTTGAACTCCATTCAATTTGAATTTTCCTCATTATCCCTAATAGGATTAGCTTTATCCCCTCCATCTTCTAGGACTTTATCTTCTGAATTTGAACTTGAATTTATGAGATGAAGATTAATCTTTCCTCTTTTAGAATTAATTGATTTAAAATCTAACTTTAGATAGGATTAGGGATAAAATGAAGCTTCTTGTATCTTTACCCTCTCATTTAAGTAACTACACGCCATAATCAAAAAAGGGGTTAATAGCATTAATTAATAAAGGAATGATCAAGAAGATATATGTAAAAGTGATAATGAAAATGTAATTTTGGAGTACAATCAGGGGGCATGTTCAACTTGCTTCCATATTTAGTTTACAAGTAGTTAAGAGTGGGTGAGTTAAAACTCACAAGGATTACCTTGTAATTAGCCGATAGATCGGTGAAAATTTCAAAGGGTGAGGTAGAAGACGTGCTGATTAAGGTTGAAAAATTCATATTCCCAGTCGATTTTGTTGTACTTGAAACAACACCGGTGGAGACCCAAGAGGGCAGATTCCTGTGATTCTTGGCCGACCTTTCTTAGCAACATCAAATGCTTCGATCAATTGTCGTAGTGGGTTGATGAAACTCACCTTTTGGAACATTACTATCGATCTCAATATTTTAATCTTGGAAAGCAGCCAAGCAATCACTCTGATAAACCTTTTGATGTCAACATGATCCAAGGGATATCAAGCGAACATTTTGAAGATGAAAGATCAGACATCGAGTATCTTGACCAAGGGTCAAAGCCTGACGAAGTGGAACAAGGGTTTGATGAAGTGTTCGAACAAGCTGATCAGGTGTTTACAACTCACTGGGGTTCTCTCTATGAGTCACTCGATGAGGGAATTTGAGCACCACTTCGACTATTTGCGGAGGAGCCACCTATCTTAAAGCTAAAACCTCTCCCTAAAATATTAAATATGCCTATTTAGGTGAGGATGAAAAGCTCCCGGTCGTGATAGCTTCCAATCTGAGTGCGAGCCAAGAGGAATCCTTCCTGTCTGTATTGAAGGAGAACAAGGAAGCTATAGGGTGGACAATGGCTGATATACAAGGGATAAGTCCAACAATCGTCCAGCATCGGATCTACCTAACTGAAAATGCTAAACCACGAAGAGACCCCTAGCGCAGAATGAATCCTGTAATGAAGGAGGCAGTAAGAAAAGACATTTTGAAATACCTCGATAATGGAATCATTTATCCAATTTCTGACAGTTTGTTGGTGACTCCTGTGCAAGTGGTACCGAAAAAGTCGGGAATCACTGTGGTCAAGAACGATGACAATGAGCTTATACCTACACGAATTCAGATAAGATGGCGAGTGTGTATCGATTACAGGAAGTTCAATGTGAAAATGAGAAAGGACCACTTTTCTTTGCCGTTAATTGACCAGATGTTGGAACTCTTAGCCAGACATGGATATTATTACTTCCTTGATGGATACTCCGGTTATAATCAGATTCCGATAGCTCCTGAGGATTACGAGAAAATCACATTCACATGTCCGTTTGGAACATTTGCATACAGACGCATGCACTTTGGGCTGTACAATGCACCTACAACATTCCAACGATATATGCTCAATATTTTCTGACATTGTGGAAAGATTTCTCGAGGTATTCATGGATGATTTTTCTATTTTTGGAGATTCCTTCTCAGAATGCCTCACCATCTCAGTCTGGTTCTTGCGCAATGCAGAGAAAAGAATCTGATATTGAATTGGGAGAAATGCAACTTTATGGTCCAACAAGGCATTGTTTTGGGACATGTAATCTCCAAGAAAGGGATTGAGGTGGACAAAGCAAAAGTGAATTTGATAGCTTATCTCCCACCTCCTAAATCAGTTAAGGATATCAGATCATTTCTGGGGCATGCTGGTTTTTATCGGTGATTCATAAAAAACTTCAGCAAGATTGCTCGCCCATTAACCAGCCTTCTCGCTAAGGATGTCCCATTTGTTTTCACCCCAGAATGCCTTGCGGCATTTGAGATCTTAAAGAAGGAGCTAATCTCAGCCTCTATAATTCATGCACCAGATTGGAGCCAACCTTTCAAACTAATGTGTGACGCGTTTGATTACGCGATCCTTGTACTCTTAGGGCAGCGGATTGACAAGCAACCTCATGTGATCTATCACGCCAATAGGACACTGAATGATGCGCAACACAACTACTCCACAACAGAGAAAGAATTCTTAGCTATGGTCTTTGCGCTTGAAAAGTTTAGGTCTTACCTGATTGGCTCACAAATCACTGTTTATACTGACCACGCTGTTCTAAAGTATTTGTTGAAAAAGAAGAATGTGAAGGCAAGACTGAAGATGGGTATTGATACTTCAGGAATTTGACCTTCAAATTAGGGACAAAAAGGGAACCGATAATCTAGTGGCTGATCACATGTCCCGTCTACCAAACGCTCCATCCTCTAATATAACCTTAAGCGAACACTTTTTTGATGAACAACTGTTTGCCGTGATAAGAGAGCCATGGTTCGCTGATATTGTCAACTTCCTTGTGACCAGAAAAACACCTGAAGAATGGTCAAGACAGTACAAATATAAGTTTCACTCTCAATTGAAGTACTTCTATTGGAATGATCCATATCTATGGAAGTACTGTCCTAATCAGATCTTTAGGAGGAGTATCCCTAAAGAAGAACACAAAAGCATCTTGTCATTCTGTCACGATCAAGCTTGTAGGGGACACTTTGGAGCAAAGAAGACTGCAGAAGGTCCTGCAATGTGGCTTTTATTGGCCCACCCTCTTTAAAGACACTAACAAGTTCTGCAAATATTGCACTCATTGTCAACATATGGACAGGATTACAAGGAGGAACATGATGCCGTTACACCCAATATTAACAGTCAAAATATTTGACGTGTGGGGCATTGACTTCATGGGACCATTCCCAAACTCATTTGAAAATCTCTACATTTTAGTTTCCATTGATTATATGTCCAAATGGGTAGAAGCTATGGCAAGTAAGACTAATGACAATAAGGTTGTTGTCAATTCTTAAAGGAGAATATTTCTTCTCAATTTGGTGCACCACATACAATTATTAGCGAAATTACACTCACTTCTGTAACCGTTCTTTTGAGGCTCTGATGAGGAAATACTCGATTACCCATAAACTATCAACTCCTATCATCCAGAAACAAGCGGTCAAGTGGAAGTGAGCAACAGACAAATCAAGCAGATTCTGGAGAAAACAGTAAATTTGAATCACAAAGATTGGTCGTTAAAATTAGTAGATGCATTATGGGCATACCAAACTGCTTTTAAAACCAATATTGAATTGTCTCCGTATCGGCTTATTTTTGGAAAAGCATGCCATCTACCAGTAGAATTGAAGTATAGAGCCATATGGGCCATAAAACAGCTCAATTTTAACCTTGACATGACAGAAGAACATAGAAAGCTTCAACTCAATGAGTTGAAAGAAATCAGGAATGAAGCATACAAGAACGCTAGAATCTATAAGGATAAGACAAAAGTGTTCCATAACAAAGCAATTTTTGTGAAAGTCATTTGCACCAGGTCAGAAAGTCCTATTATTGAAAATCACCTAGAGGGGGGGTGAATAGGTGATTATGCTAATCTAATGAACTTAATGCGGAATTTAAAACTGAAATCACCTAGAGGGGGGGTGAATAGGTGATGGCTATATGATAATGGCAATAATGCGGAATTTAAAAATTTAACTCTAAACAATTAGCACAATACAATATTTCTTGCAAGTAAAAGACAATGTAAAATTGCAAGTAATAAAAGAGATAGAGTTAGAAGAATTTGAGCAAACGCAAACACGCCGATATGTTTCCGAGGTTCGAGCCAGGCTCTACGTCCCCGCCTTCACACTTGAAGGATTTCCACTATTGAGGATCCCACCGGATCAACAATACAAGGACAACACTTGTCCGTCTCCCGTGATGACACTTCACCACCTTGAGCACACTAGCTCGCCTTGAGGCCGATGCCTCTACAACTTCACTCAATTACAATGGAAGTGATCACACTTGATCACTTTACAAAAGAGCTCACTAAGCACAATCCTAGAACCAAATAGGAGACTTAGAGTATGGGATTGTGTAGTGCAAAACAAGAGAGAAGTAAAGGAATAGGCTCCAAGTAAGGTGTATGGAATTTTGGCTTTGGAGAGAAAAATCTTTTCTAAACTTAAACTTTGGAAATCTTGAAAACTCTTGTAAAAACTCTTGATCTTCTTTTTAAAATTGTTAGTCATGTCACTTGAAGTGACTACCTATTTATAGGGGTCAAAAACTGCTCAAGAGATTCGTTGGAGA
Organism: Agave tequilana; assembly: GCA_038442645.1. Lineage (NCBI taxonomy): Eukaryota > Viridiplantae > Streptophyta > Magnoliopsida > Asparagales > Asparagaceae > Agave > Agave tequilana. The sequence continues at coordinate 83,005 of JAVJIF010007504.1, forward strand.
CAAATCCCTAAAGTCAAAGAGTCAGAAAATATAGCTGTTGAGTCTGTCAGAATTTTTGACAGAGTCCCGGTCGACCGGGTCGGTCGACCGCCAACGGTCAAAAATCCGACCGTTGGGGCTCACCGGTCGACCGGTCGGTCGACTGGCAATTTCCAGAGAACAAGGGTTTGGGCCGGTCGAGTATCGGTCGACTGCCGGTCGACTGATACGCACATGCACAGTTGTGCATGTCGGTCGAGTGCCGGTCGACTGCCGGTCGACCGGGCACTGTGAGTTCTGTAAAAACAGAATTTACAGACCTGGAAAATTTTGGATTTTGGTTTTTGGGTCTTGGGTTAAATACTTTGGTCTTGAAAAATCATAGAGTATGAGCATGTGTCATACTACTATCAAGGTAAATACTTTGATAAAAAATCTTTTGATAAAACTTGATTTTCCATAAAATGTTTTTCCAAAAACTAGTCTTTCTAAAATCGTATTTCCAAAATAAATATGTTTATATAAGCTAAGTTGGAAATGATTTAGAAAGTCTTTTTGAAGCCATAAACCACTCTAGAAAATGTGTGTGTGTGATATCCCATATCTCTACTTCTACTATTTAGTTTTGACAAAATATCTAAAATGAAAATAAACAAAATACAAATCTTGGATTCTTTAGCAAGTCTTGATCTTTTTCTTGATCTATTCTTCAACGCATATTCCCGAAGCTTCCTATGTGCTTTAGCTTGGGAATGCAAATCTTGGGCGAACTCCAAAAGTGTGAGTCTTTTAGCGGAGTCGTCAAAATCTATTTCTTGAACCTGAAATACTTTTAAACAAGATTATTAAATACATAACTAAATACGTTTTGCTATCATCAAAATAATCGGGATAATGGCCTTTGGGCCAACAATCTCCCCCTTTTTGATGATGGCAAAACATATGTAGTTATCACAAGATATTTTGGGTAGAGTCTTCAAATGAAGCTCCCCCTCAACACAAGCATATATAAAAATCATACTCAGGCATATTATCACAATTGATAAATCATAAACATCATATATCCATGCCCACAGAAAATATCAACTACTCATGTCATATCATAGATAAAGGAAATGAGTCTCAACATGACATAAATACATAACACAAAAGATACATGTCCACAACACAAAAATAAAAGGTGTCCAACACAACAAAATAAGTCAAGTACATAACAAAGTAACAAAAGTGTCACAACAAAATATCTCTCTCTCCAAATATCTCTCCCCCTTTTTGACATCATCAATAAAGGGAGGTCACTCATCAGCATCATCAGCAGCATCACTCAGTGGCCTCGTCATCCTCCTCCTCGTCATCACCAGAGGCCTCAGCCATCGTCTGATCATCACCATCATCTGAGGAAGAAGAGGAATCTACCTCCTCTGTATCCAAGGCATCAACTTTGGGGCGCGGTGGTGGAATAGAGACGCGAGCTCTGGGAGGGAAAGGAGGACCAGTGGCAGGGAGTCGACGAGCACCCGGAGTCCCATCAGGAACGACTATGTCAAATTTTGTGAACAGAGACTGAAACTGAACATCCACAAATCTCATGGATTCAGCCATATAAGACAAGTCGTTTCGGACCTCCGCCCGAAAAGCAGCATCCATAGCAACACGAGACTCCATATCTGCACGAAGTGCAGAGACTTGCTCACCGACCCAGGCTTGATGTGCCTCGATCTGCGAGCGGAGCTCAGAAGAAGAAATACCCTGAAACTCAGGAGCAGGAAAAGCAGGGCCTGGAGCTGGATCAGGAGCAACAGGAGGAATAGGTGGTGGTTGCACAGGTGCGTGTCTACGCAACTGAGCTTCCATCATCTTCAAAGCAGCAGCATTGATATCAGATGAGGGTTTAGAAGGGGCTTGACCAGAAAGATCAAAATCTAAAGCCTTAAGCAGATGGGTAATGAGCATGCCGTAAGGCAGACTCCTACCAGCAGTGCGGATCTGATCACAACTCATGTGAGAGGCGATAACTCGAGGGAAATTTATCTTAATGCCTTTAAGGAGGCAGTAGATAATCAAAGGAACAGGTCCTCGAGCATGACTGAATTCACCAGATTTAGGCACGATGTTGTGGAAATAATCTTAGCAAGAACTTGAGATTGGAGGGAATACTGACTCACAATCTCATTCCTCACCAAGTCGGGATTGTCATCCTGGTGAATGAGAGTGGATGCGGTGAGCGAAGACTCACCCTCCGGATATTCTGCAAAGTCATGAAGGTCATGAGAGTAGACATCTATTCCATCAGTGGAAAGATGAAGAATCCTAGCAAACTGACCTAGGGAAATATTTATATCCCTACCCATCACACGAGAGGTGATCCGGTTCCCACTAAATTCGAAGTTAGCATAGAAGTATGGAACCAAGGATGTGTAGACCTTCTCCCTGATGGAAAGGAAATCCACAAGGCTGTTGGTACGGAGAATGTGGGGTATATCAAGGTGTTCAAAGTCATGGATAGCCACATACCTACCCGAAATTGTGTTCCTAGGGGCTAGATGAGTGTAACGGTCAGAGGCTAGATCGTTACGCAACAAAGGATCAGTTCTAGGAGCTTGAGAAGAGGATTGGGCAATACCCTTTCCTTTCTCGGTTCGAGATCTTTTAGGGGCATGATAAAAATGAAATTTTTAAGGTTTTGGCACGATCTAGATGATAAGTAACCTAAAGTAGAGACAATGGAACAATTATATCTAAGCTAGAAGTGGAAAACTGAAGTAAAAATCCGATTTTTACCTTGTTGAAAATTTTTTGAAACCCTAGCCGAAAATCTGGAATTTTTGATGATCCGCTGGTTGGATCGACCTGAGATTAGAGATCTGGAGTAGGAAGGAGAAGTACGAAGTGGGTTTTAAAAGAATTGAAGATCAGGTGAGCGGATTGAAAGTTGGAAATTTTTGAGAAGAGGGGCTCCTGCGGTTCGCTGAGAGGAAAAGTGAGAGTGAGAGAGAAACAGTGAAGAAAAATCACAAATATAAGCCATAATTCGACGATCGGTCGACTGGGGTTAAGGGCCGGTCGACCGAAAAGATACAGAGAGTCACGCACTCGGATCGGTTGACTGGTCCTATAAAACAGTCGACCGGTAGCAGAAATAAAAATCCAAAATTTTCTCTCAGGCAGCGCCGGTCGACTGGAGTTAGGGTCCGGTCGACTGGTGCTGTCTGAAAATCTGCTACCAGATTCTGACCCAGAAAAAAAAAAATTATAACAAATAAAATATGATATATTATAACATACAGGGATACAACAACCAGTTTTAAATCTTCATTTACATCAACTTCACACAAAATGTTTTAATTTTGTTTTACATATTTAAACAAAGATATAAAGATGTTGAAGCCGAATACCCAGTGACGGGTTCTGAACTTCATCCTCTTGATTCCTCTTGAATGAGTTGAGGCGCGCAATTGCCATCTTTAAGGTATTTGTTTAAACAAGAAATTTTGATTATTAATTTATACTTTTGAAAAATAGTATATACATATAGATACATTCTCAAACAACATGGACATGTGGACAAATATGACATGAGGCATAAAAATACAAGATATGGAAATTAACACAAGGTATGTACACAACATGATAGAAAAGTAGTTCTATATAAGCATGTATCAATGGAATACAAAAGCAAACTATCAATTCTATACACATGTATACATTACCAAAAATCAACAACTATTTTAAAATGGAGATGTTACCAATTTAAGGGCAATCTCCAAAAATAGGTGCCTCCACGATAGCGATGCAAGCTAGATTTGAACTTTGAGCTTAGTTGCATCTACCACCCGGGCACCGTCTCCTCCTAAGTCTTAGAGGAAGTAGATCCACCTGTATCACCTACAATTGGAGGATCTTTTGGTACCCAAATCTTTGAAGGTCCTTTAGGGTTAGTACCGGGGCGAACCCAAACATATTTATTATTAACATTATTTTTAGCATAACAAAACTTTTCTAAATGGCCTTTGCGGCCACAATGCGTGCAAACATAAATTCTACCACTACCATACATAAATGCATGCTTATGAGTGTGTGCATGTTTTCGTGCATGTGTATGTGTATGAGGTGCATGTTTCCCTTGGGGTACTCCCTTAGGAAATTTAGAAGCTATCTTTTCAAGTCAAATGCATAACTTTTTAAATTTGAGTCCAAAACTTCAACACGTTTTTGGATCTCAACAAAATCATTTTGTCAATAGAAACCATGGGGGTTTTACCCTTATTTGCAAGTTTATACTTATCAAAATCAATTTTCAATTTTTCAAATGAACTAGACAAAGTATTTTTCTCATTTACAACTATTTCAAATTATTTTTCAAAAACTCATTTTCCTTTTTAATTTCTTATTATGAGATTGTGAAATCTCATACCTATGTTGCAATTCTTCAAAGACATGTGCAATTCATCCATTGTTAAATCATCATCTTCTAAAGTAATTTCAAGGGTTACCTTAGAAGTGTCCTCTCCTTGTGCCATGAAGCACATGTTGGCGGCGTCGTGCTCCTCTTCGGATTCGGAATCCGTATCATCCCATGTAGCGGCCAACGCTTTCTTCTTCTTCCCGTGCTTGGAGGTGGTTGCTTGAAGAGCGGGACACTCGGCAATTAGATGACCGATCTTCTTGCAATGGAAGCAAGGACCGGGTTCTTCTCTTTTCTTCTCATACCTTCCTTGAGGTCTCCCTCTTCGGAAGTTGCTTTGCCGTCCCTTCTTGTAGAACATCTTGCCCACCTTCCGGATGAGCATGGCGAAGTCCTCATCGCAATCATCCGATGAGTCGTCCTCCTCAATGGTAGGAGTGGCTTTGAAGGCTATTGATTTCTTCTTGGGTGCCTCCCTTTCTTCTCGTACCTTCATCTCCATCTCATGTGTTTTGAGATTTCCGATGAAGCCGGAGAAGTCCATCTCCTCCTTGTCATTTAGCTCCTTGAGGGTTGTCGCCTTGACTTCCCAAGCTTTGGGAAGAGCTCGAATCACCTTCCTTATCTTTTGATCGTTATCAATCTTGTCACCTAAGGAAGAAAGAGCATTAGTTATTTTTGTAAAACGGGTGAGCATGTCATCAATGCTCTCATTATCAAACATATAAAAGTTCTCATATTGAGAACGTAGCAAGTCAACTTTGGCTCTCTTGACTTGAGACGTTCCCTCATGAGTCACAATGAGTATGTTCCAAACCTCAAATGCGGATTTACAATTTATTATGCGTGCAAGGTCATCTTCATTCAATGCTTGTGTTAATGCATATTGTGCCCTAGTATTTGCTTCATAGTCTTTGGAAGTATCCTCGGACCATGTGCTCTCATCACTAGTTGGTTCTATAAAATCTTTGGTAATGGCCCTAGCTACCCTAACTCCTAGGGATTTAAGGAAGAGATTCATTTTCACCTTCCAAATAGGGAAGTTTAAACCATCAAACTTGGGTGGGGATTTAATGCTAGAAAAGTCCATGGATGCCATGAATGCACAAGCAAGTAAAATGCAACAAACAACAACAAGCAAATATATAGCCAAATGAAGGATCTCCCTAAGGTGGTTAAACCGAATCTAGGGTTAGGCTCTGATACCAATTGAAATCACCTAGAGGGGGGTGAATAGGTGATGGCTATATGATAATGGCAATAATGCGGAATTTAAAAATTTAACTCTAAACAATTAGCACAATACAATATTTCTTGCAAGTAAAAGACAATGTAAAATTGCAAGTAATAAAGAGATAGAGTTAGAAGAATTTGAGCAAACGCAAACACGCCGATATGTTTCCGAGGTTCGAGCCACGCTCTACGTCCCCGCCTTCACACTTGAAGGATTTCCACTATTGAGGATCCCACCGGACCAACAATACAAGGACAACACTTGTCCGTCTCCCGTGATGACACTTCACCACCTTGAGCACACTAGCTCGCCTTGAGGCCGATGCCTCTACAACTTCACTCAATTACAATGAAAGTGATCACACTTGATCACTTTACAAAAGAGCTCACTAAGCACAATCCTAGAACCAAATAGGAGACTTAGAGTATGGGATTGTGTAGTGCAAAACAAGAGAGAAGTAGAGGAATAGGCTCCAAGTAAGGTGTATGGAATTTTGGCTTTGGAGAGAAAAATCTTTTCTAAACTTAAACTTTGGAAATCTTGAAAACTCTTGTAAAAACTCTTGATCTTCTTTTTAAAATTGTTAGTCATGTCACTTGAAGTGACTACCTATTTATAGGGGTCAAAAACTGCTCAAGAGATTCGTTGGAGACAAATCCCTAAAGTCAAAGAGTCAGAAAATATAGCTGTTGAGTCTGTCAGAATTTTTGATAGAGTCCCGGTCGACCGGGTCGGTCGACCGCCAACGGTCAAAAATCCGACCGTTGGGGCTCACCGGTCGACCGGGTCGGTCGACTGGCAATTTCCAGAGAACAAAGGGTTTGGGCCGGTCGAGTATCGGTCGACTGCCGGTCGACTGATACGTACATGCACAGTTGTGCATGTCGGTCGAGTGCCGGTCGACTGCCGGTCGACCGGGCACTGTGAGTTCTGTAAAAACAGAATTTACAGACCTGGAAAATTTTGGATTTTGGTTTTTAGGTCTTGGGTTAAATACTTTGGTCTTGAAAAATCATAGAGTATGAGCATGTGTCATACTACTATCAAGGTAAATACTTTGATAAAAAATCTTTTGATAAAACTTGATTTTCCATAAAATGTTTTTCCAAAAACTAGTCTTTCTAAAATCGTATTTCCAAAATAAATATGTTTATATAAAAGCTAAGTTGGAAATGATTTAGAAAGTCTTTTTGAAGCCATAAACCACTCTAGAAAATGTGTGTGTGTGATATCCCATATCTCTACTTCTACTATTTAGTTTTGACAAAATATCTAAAATGAAAATAAACAAAATATAAATCTTGGATTCTTTAGCAAGTCTTGATCTTTTTCTTGATCTATTCTTCAACGCATATTCCCGAAGCTTCCTATGTGCTTTAGCTTGGGAATGCAAATCTTGGGCGAACTCCAAAAGTGTGAGTCTTTTAGCGGAGTCGTCAAAATCTGTTTCTTGAACCTGAAATACTTTTAAACAAGATTATTAAATACATAACTAAATACGTTTTGCTATCATCAAAATAACCGGTAATGGCCTTTGGGCCAACAAAAACTAATTGCAATTAACAAGAGATGCACACTCAAACAAGCCAAGCAAATAATTATGAATGAACAGTATGAATTTATGCAAGGCACAATAGTAAAGAGAGAGAGAGATAGAGTAAGAGCTAAGAGATCAAGCGCAACAATAAGATATGTTTCGAGGTTCGAGCACCCAGCTCTACATCCCCGCCTTCACACTGAAGGATTTCAAGTCCACTAGCTTGTCCACAAAGGACTCCCACAAAGGGAACCTCCACCGAGGATTTAGGGCATTCACAATTACAAGGAGTACCCAACTCCTCTCCTTACAAAGACAACCTCCTCCTTGAGGCACAACTCCAAGCCAATAACAATCACCTCACAACTTGAGGGATTAGCACAAACCAATACAAGGATCACCTCACAACTTGAGGGATACACCCAAAAGCACAAAGCCAAGAAAAGATTGGGTTTTAACTTGGTGGTCTAAACAGCACCACAAACATTTCTTTCCCACACAAAGATCCTATAGAAATGAGATAGTAGATGTAGCTCAAGTGTGGAGAAAACCAAAGGAATGGAAATCAAAATCACAAAGAAAATTCTTGGAAAAACTGAAACCAAGATATAGAAGTTGAATCAAAATCTTTCCCAAAAACCCTTTCTTGATTTTCAAAACCCTAACAAAAACACCAAATAGATTGTTCAATTTAAATCCAAAAACTTCTTTTGATTGCTGTGAAAACACCAGAGAGTAAGGAAAATTCGCACCAAAATCTTATAGAAAACAGGCTATTAATGAGGTATTTATAGCCCCCAGAAAAATATAGCCGTTGGCAGCAGAAACTGCCAAAAATGCCCTACCGGTCGACCGTGCGGTCGACTGGCCAACGGTCATATTTTGACCGTTGCCAGCTACCGGTCGACTGCCCGGTCGACCGAAACAAACAGAGAGTTGCCTGCATACAGTCGGTCGCCCGTGCGGTCGACCGGACCATGTGGCAGCCAGCGTGCACGTATTCATGCACGTCGGTCGACTCATACGGTCGACCGGCTACTTGGTGCGGTCGACCGTAGCGGTCGACCGACCTAGCCTGACAGAGACTGTTCTGGTCAGCAAAAACATGTAATTTTTAATCCTAAAAATGCCCATTAAATCTCTAAAAATTCACAAAATTAGTTTTATCATTTTTCATTGAAATACAAACTTTTGTTAAAAAGTTTAACACAAATCTCAAAAATTTTGAACTATTTTTGTGTTATAGAAATTTCGCCAAAAATCAAAAACTGTATTTTCTAAAACTTGAATTTTGAATAGAAAATACGTTTTGTCCAAAACTCTTCCAAATACAAAAACATGATATTAAACAACATTTAGGCATGATGTATATGGATATAATCCTATATACATGAAACATATATATATATATATATATATATATCCATGTTTTTGACATTAATTCCAAATATGTTTTGTTAAAAATACCAAAACATAAAACCACATGAATAAGTGAGTCAAAACTAAGTTTGTCTAGGAAGTTAAGCATGCATGTATATAGAACAAATCTAATATACATTAAACCATGTAAACTTGTTTTGAATCTATCTATTCATGAAAACCAAGATCGGTTAAACCAAAAACAAAAAACCCGAAAACTAATATTCAAAACATGAAACGTGTGTGTTGTGCACTTGATCATATCAACTATTCTAAGCTTTACAAATGGATCTAAAACACACTAAACTCTATGATACCTAAGTCTTCTTGACGATCTTCATCTTCAAGTCGACTCGGTCCAAAACTCCATCATGAGCTAGGCAAAGTGTGATCTTGATGCTTGAGCCCTGGAAACACCATGTGAAAGCCTCTAAAACACCTCTTTTGGAAGCAATCACCAACTAATATCTTACTTAATGATCTAAAACTAAAATCACAAGATTATTAGTAAACATAACTACATGAGTTAATCATCATCAAACTAGGGTGGAAGGCCTTTGGGCCAACAATCTCCCCCTTTTTGATGATGACAAAACTCATGAAGTTATATATGCATGGATTAAATTTAAGCTTCAAAGAAGCTCCCCCTTAACTCATGCATAAACAAATAAACATAATGAATATGCAATGAAGGCTTCTTAAAACATAAATGCACATGTATATGCATAAACAATAAAAGGTTCTAGATACCAATGAAATGTTTAAAAACAAAACATGCTCTAGAAACCAATTAAAATTAAACTAAATTAAACTTAATATATGCAAAACACAAACATGCATATATAAAACTCAAATCTTTCTCCCCCTTTTTGTCAATCATCAACAAAGGGGTAAAAATCAAAACAAAACAAAATCTTCTCACCCTTTTTAATATAAAGAATCAATCATCAATAAAGGTAAAAGCAAAACCAAATCAATAAATTTCTTCCCCTTTTATTGTTCGAACAATGAATCAATAAAGGGTTAATAAAAATAATATTTTCTCCCTTTTTGTCTAAAACAAAAACAAAACCAATTAGGGGTGACATCAATTAAGGTACCAATTGAAAGTATGTCAAAGAATAGCATCTTGATACCAATTGAAAGAAAACATACAAAAATATTGATATCAATTTTAAGCAAAACACATGAAAATCTTGATACCATTTGAAATTAAACATAATAAATTATGAATTGTCTAAACAAAATTTTGATACCAATTGTAAATATTTTTCATTTTGAACATATGATACCAATTTGAATTTTCAATCATAAAGTATGGGAGTACAAATACCAATTGAAAGACAAAATTAATTTTCTCCCCCTTTATGAAATACCAACTAAAACAATGCGTAGGCTTGATACCAATTTAAAAGTATCAATTGAAACAAAATTAAAACTCAAGCTTAGCATAAATACAAACATATATATGTATGGAAAATAGATACCAATTGAAATTGATATTCTTGGAATTGAAATCATACATACATACAAACATATATGAGTATACAAGAAAGGTCAAAATGATACCAATTGAAAGAATTCAATGATACCAATTGAAATAACATAAGATTAAGTGTATATCTCATATAACTAGCCTCCCAATCATGGTTCAAGTTTTAAATGATTTTCATTTTAAAGCATACATGAACATGATCTCCCATCCATCCTCCCATCGAAGGTAGGGGTTTTCAAAAATAGGTTTGAAAGTAGAGTACGTTTGAAAATCTCTACCATAAGAAGAATACGAACTAGTTAAATAGAAAATCTTTTAAACTAGTACGAAATCCTTCAAGTAAGGAATATACTAAAATATTATTCATGAAAACATGAAATTCACAAAATAGTCAACACTCATAATCAATTAAGCATAAATAGTTTCATGAAAATAAATACATGAGTAGACAATAAATGTGAGTGTACAAATACAATGTGAAGATCATAATCATGAAAGATGGACAATAAGCTCAATATTCCTTGAAACATGAAACATAAAATCATCAAACTATATAATCTTCAAGGTATATGTTTGTCCTATACAAATTAAAGTATACATACATATCCAAACACAACGAGTCCACAAATATATGCATTAAGGCACGTGGCTCAAAAAAAGGATGTATATGTATAAACAATAATTTGGATAAAATAGACATATACATGAAGTTAAATATAAACACATGGAAACGTGAAAACTAAATTTTTATTAAAACAAATTTCATTTCAAGATATATGAATGATTTGTCAACTCAAGAAGCATACATACATATCCCTAAACACAATTGAGTCCATATATATAGTTTTGCATGAAAGGCAAATGACTCAAAGGTATACATGTATATCTTAAAGTTTGGCAAAATTACACATATACATGAAATGAAAACTCATACACATAAAACAAATCCAAAAATAGGAATACAAGTTTAAAATGCATGAATCATCAAATTAGGCTATACTAGCACATTTAATGGGTACAAATAAGCATCCAAGTACAAACATATATAAAGATTTATTTGTGTCCCACTACATATACAAGTATAAATTCTAGTCTTAATGAAAACTAACATCTAAACAAGTAATCAAATCATTAAGCATAAAATGGATATAAATCAACATGAAAATCATGAACATGATCATTATGTAAATCCACATGCTATTAGAATCATGATATATATAATAGCTAAACAAATGGTGAGAACACAACAAATGGGTCCATCTAAATATGGGTGATCTCAAGAGCTATACATGCATGTCAAAAGTCTAATAAACATGGCATTCAACATACTAAACAAAAACATGAGTTATCAAAACAAATTATCATAAACATCCATATGATCATTATGAAGATGCATGTACATTAGATCTAGGGCATACATATTAGTTTAAATAAGGTGAGAACACTAAATATAGATCCATATGAAACATGGGTGTCTCAAGTAACTAAACATGTATAACACTAATCTAATCAACATGACATAAGCATAATGAACAATAAACCATGGGATGCTATAAATTGATGATCATGAAAAACATGCATAATAAAACGGGAGTTAGAGATCGATACCAAACCGATGAAGGCACCTCTCTAGTTCTCCAAACCAATGGTGGTCCTTCTCCACCAAACTCCCCTTGAAAGTGATGCATCCAAATTTGTTTTCTTTTAAGCATGGAACGCATCCACTCCAAGGCACCAATACTCTCACATTATGCGAGAGCTTCCACCTACATCAAAAGCATAGAGGTGGTCTTTGGTACCAATTTCCTTTTGGGTCCACGGAGGTTATTATCTTTTCTAACCCAAACAAGATTAGTTGCTAAATTTTCATGATAAACACGATCATAACAAAATCTAGCAAGGTGGCCTTTTCGACCACAATGTGTACAAGTGTACACATGAGCATACATGTAATGGTGGTGACCGTGGGAAGCATGTGTATGGCGTGGAGGGTGTACATGTAAAAATGGACCTTGTTTCTTACGAACCAAGGTTTCCAAGCGTGTATGATTTGAAGTACATTGGCTCAAAGTGGAGCCCAAATAATCTACACTTTTCTTCAAAACATTTATGTCATTTTCAATAGTTGAAGATAAAGTGGAGCATGCAATAGATGTGCTAGGTGAATCTACACTAGCATGACAAACATGAGAATCTATATCAATTTTTAAAGATTCATTTTTCTTCAAAACCAAATTCAATTCTTTTGTAATGAAATCAATTTCATTTTCAAAACAGGTTATCTTTTAAAACAAAATCTAATTTTGAAGATAAAATCTTATTGTTTTTCATAACATCATTATAATCATTTTTGCTTTTTAAAACATCAATCTCTTTTAGGGCAAGATCTAGTTGAGATCTTAGTGAGTCACGTTCACTAGTAATCTCTTCCTTCTCTTGCAAACCGATTTAAAATTTTGAACATAAATCCTTCATTTCTTCTTTTAATCAAAATGATCCTTTTTTCAAAAGATTATGTTTTTTCAAAAAATTTTCAAGCTCTGTGGCAAGTTCTACATTTAAATTTTGAACTTCTAAACATCCATAGCAATATGAGCTAGAGTTATCATCTAGTTGAGAATCCGATTGTACCTCAAGGGAGTCTTTCCCTTGACCATGAGGCAATGCTCTTCGGACTTGTCTCTCCTAGATCTTCTCAACTTGTTGATAATCACGGGTAGCTCGGGAGACGTCAATATACTCCAAACTGCAAAAGCCGAGTCATAACGATCAAACACATATAAAAGATCTTCATTGAGAGATGCTCTAAGTGTTTTAAGTGCTAATGCATTGGCCTTTTTATGCTTGCTACTATTAGGGAAGGATTCCATAGTGGAGGCTTGATAAACTAGATGTCCTAGTCTTTTCAAATGGCTACTCATATTGGCCTTCCAAACATCAAGTCTAAAAAAGTCAACATAGGAGAGCTATCCATGAGTGCAACTATATGTGTGCAAATGAACATGCAAATGAAGATTAGCAAACCAAGATCTCACTCCTAGGTGGTTAAACCTAAATATCAGGAGCGTAGGCTCTGATACCAATTGAAAATCACCTAGAGGGGGGTGAATAGGTGATTATGCTAATCTAATGAACTTAATGCGGAATTAAAAACTAATTGCAATTAACAAGAGATGCACACTCAAACAAGCCAAGTAAATAATTATGAATGAACAATATGAATTATGCGAGGCACAATAGTAAAGAGAGAGAGATAGAGTAAGAGCCAAGGGATCAAGCGCAAACAACAAGATATGTTTCGAGGTTCGAGCACCCAGCTCTACATCCCCGCCTTCACACTGAAGGATTTCAAGTCCACTAGCTTGTCCACAAAAGACTCCCACAAAGGGAACCTCCACCGAGGATTTGGGGCAATCACAATTACAAGGAGTACCCAACTCCTCTCCTTACAAACACAACCTCCTCCTTGAGGCACAACTCTAAGCCAACAACAATCACCTCACAACTTGAGGGATTAGCACAAACCAATACAAGGATCACCTCACAACTTGAGGGATACAACCCAAAAGCACAAAGCCAAGAAAAGATTGGGTTTTTAACTTGGTGGTCTAAACAGCAACCACAAACAATTTCTTTCCCACACAAAGATCCTATAGAATGAGATAGTAGATGTAGCTCAAGTGTGGAAAAACCAAGGAATGAAAATCAAAATCACAAAAAAAATTCTTGGGAAAAACTGAAACCAAGATATAGAAGTTGAATCAAAATCTTTTCCCAAAAACCCTTTCTTGATTTTTCAAACCCTAACAAAAACACCAAATAGATTGTTCAATTTAAATCCAAAACTTCTTTTGATTGCTGTGAAAATACCAGAGAGTAAGGAAAAATTCGCACCAAAATCTTATAGAAAACAGGCTATTAATGGGGTATTTATAGCCCCCAGAAAAATATAGCCGTTGGCAGGAGAAACCTGCCAAAATGCCCTACCGGTCGACCGTGCGGTCGACTGGCCACGGTCATATTTTGACCGTTGCCAGCTACCGGTCGATCGCCCCGGTCGACCGAAACAAACAGAGAGTTGCCTGCATACAGTCGGTCGCCCGTGCGGTCGACCGGACCATGTGGCAGCCAGCGTGCACGTATCCGTGCACGTCGGTCGACTCATACGTTCGGTCGACCGGCTACTTGGTGCGGTCGACTGTAACGGTCGACCGACCTAGCCTGGCAGAGACTGTTCTGGTCAGCAAAAACATGTAATTTTTAATCCTAAAAATGCCCATTAAATCTCTAAAAATCCACAAAAATAGTTTTATCATTTTTCATTGAAATACAAACTTGTGTTAAAAAGTTTAACACAAATCTTAAACATTTTGAACTATTTTTGTGTTATAGAAATTTCGCCAAAAACCAAAAATTGTATTTTCTAAAACTTGAATTTTTGAATAGAAAATACGTTTTGTCCAAAACTCTTCCAAATACAAAAACATGATATTAAACAACATTTAGGCATGATGTATATAGATATAATCCTATATACATGAAACATATATATATCCATGTTTTTGACATTAATTCCAAAATATGTTTTGTTAAAAATACCAAAACATAAAACACATGAATAAGTGAGTCAAAACTAAGTTTGTCTAGGAAGTTAAGCATGCATGTATATAGAACAAATCTAATATACATTAAACCATGTAAACTTGTTTTGAATCTATCTATTCATCATGAAAATCAAGATCGGTTTAAACCAAAAACGAAAAACCGAAAACCAATGTTCAAACAAGAAACGTGTGTGTTGTGCACTTGAGCATATCAACTATTCTAAGCTTTACAAATGGATCTAAAACACACTAAACTCTATGATACCTAAGTCTTCTTGACGATCTTCATCTTCAAGTCGACTCGGTCCAAAACTCCATCCATGAGCTAGGCAAAGTGTGATCTTGATGCTTGAGCCCTGGAAACACCATGTGAAAGCTTCTAAAACACCTCTTTTGGAAGTAATCACCAACTAATATCTTGCTTAATGATCTGAAACTAAAATCACAAGATTATTAGTAAACATAACTACATGAGTTAATCATCATCAAAACTAGGGTGGAAGGCTTTGGGCCAACAATTATATGATTCTAGACTGCATTTTTTTCTGGTAAGTTGAGATCCAGATGGACAAAACTATTCGTTGTGCGTATGGTGTTTCCTCATGGGCGCAGTAGAGATAAAAAATCCAAAAAATGGTGAAATATTCAAGGTTATGGGCAAAGTTTAAAACCATTTTGGAAATGCCTGTGAGCAATAATGAGGAGGTTATGAATCTTCATGACCCCCAATACGCTGGATGAGAAATTCATGTATTGTATCTGTATAATTGTATATTATTATAAAATAAAACTGACTTACTGGTTCTATATCTTAAACACTAACAAAGCAAGTGGGAGAATTAAGAATATGGCGGACCCAGATATAGACCACGGACTGTAGGACGACGAGAATGGTCTTCTGGACTACAACTCGTCATTTTTGGAATTTGGTTTTGACGAAGGAGAGTCGGTGAATGAATATGTTAATCGAATTATGCAACCAATTGCTACCGACAAAGAATTTCGTCTAGGTATTCATAATTAGCAACACAGACTTTATCCACATGTGCCAATGCATGAGAATTTTTTGAGGCTGCAAAACCTTGCACTGCCATCACATACGGAAAGTAGAGATTAGTTAGAAAGAGCATTGAGATTCCTGCTATCAACCCCAAACGGTGAACCCGACCATGTTGGCCCAAAGGCCCATCACTCTAGTTTTGATGATGATTAACTTATGTAGTTATAGTACTAATGATCTTGTATTTATACAGTTTTAGATACTTGATCAAGATCTTAGTCGGTGTTTAGCTTCAATAAAAATTCGATGTCAAGTTTTGAAGGTAGCACATACTGATTCAAGAGCTCGTGCATCAAGATCATATCAAGTACTCAAGAGGAGTCTAGCTCATGGATCAAGGTGTGGACTAAGTCAAGAGGAGAAGAAGATTTTCAAAAGAAGATTCTTATGAAGACTTGTGTCATGTTTATAAGTGTTAAGATTTTATTTTTAGATAAAATATAAAAAATAGATTAGTTATAGATTGCTCAAGCTCTCTCTTTCTCTCTCACACACACAGGATTTACATGTGTTTTCACAAAATAGTTTCAGTTTTAGAAAATACCGTTTCAGTTTTAAGCTTCAAAGTATACATTCGTATGTTTCATGATTGAATTTCATCAAAACAAGTTTATATAATTTATATGTGTTTTGATTTCATCCATGCACATTGTTGGTTCAAATGTTTAGAAAAAACTTATTTGGTGTTCTATATCATGTTTTTTGACTTTTGTATTTATCAAAACTTATTTTAGAGTTTATTGTCAAAAATATGGATATTTCATCTCATATGTATATTGTATCAAATCAATCCACACTAATCTTCAAAAGTGTTTAAATATCTTGTTTTTGTGTTTGGAGAAGTTTTTAAAAAATCATTTTTCAAATTGAAGATTGTTTTTGAAAAATACGGATTTTTTTAAGGCAAAATTTCTTTATTTCAAAAATAGTTTAAAATGTTTGTTATATGTGTTGATTTTTGATCATACATATTTGTACTTCAAAGTATTTTAATGAACTTATTTTTGTAGATTTTATGTTCTTTTATGGGATTTTTATTGAAGTTAAAAAGAATAAGTTTTTAATTCCAAAATGTCAGACCGGTGTCGGCCCATGGCCCATCACTCTAGTTTTGATGATGATTAACTCATGTAGTTATAGTTTACTAATAATTTTGTGTTTATATAGTTTCAGTGATTGACTAAGATAGTAGTAGGTGATTAGTTTCAATAAAGGAGTTTTGGAGCTTTCACTTGTTGATTCAAGAGCTCGAACGTCAAGATCGCATCTACTACTCGGTTGGAGTCAAACTCGTTGGATCATATTTGGATCGAGCCGACTTCGCGAAGGAGTTCTAAAAGAAGACTTCAGTTTGTGTTTTAGTTTATATTTAGGTCTTGTGTAAAGGTAGATAGTATTGATATGCTCAAGTTCACATACACACACAAGTTTTAAAGTTTATTGGTTTTGGTTTTCAGTTTAACTGATTTTAGATTTCATGTCAAAAAGATAGATATATATATCTTATTATGTATATTGGATTCTATCCATATACAATATGCTTCAAAGTTGTTTCAATATCATACTTTTGTATTTAGACAAGTTTTTGGAGAAAATGGTTTTCCATTTCAAAAATTCAAGTTTTGGAAAAAACGGATTTTATTTAAAAGTTAAATTTCAATATCACAAATGGTTCAAATTGTTTATAATATGTGTTGAATTTTTTTCACACGTATTTATATTTTAAAGATCTAATAAGAACTTATTTTTGTGAAATTTATGTGATTTTATGGGATTTAATTGGTATTAAATTAACTAAGTTTTCATATCTGTTTTTCTTGCCTGACTATACTGGCGGTCGACCGGGCGGGACATGTACAAAGGCCACCCTATTCGGCCGGTCGACCGCGCGGTCGACCGACTGAAAGCACCCCACTTTCGGGTGAGGGCCGGTGGACCGGGTGGTCGACCAATGGCTTTGGCCCGGTGGACCGGGCGGTCAACCAGAGGCATAATGGTCATAAAAATGTCTGTTGGCTGGTCGACCGGTAGGACATTTCTGCCCTTTTCTGGCTGCCAACGGCCAGGATTTTGAGAGGATATAAATACCCATCTCTTGAGCTGATTTCTATATGATTTTTGAGAGCAAAAATTTTCCATCTTCTTAAGTGTTTTAGCAACAAGTTTTCAAGAGTTTTTAGGGCATAAAGATTTATCTTTATTTATTTTCAAGGGTTAGAAAATTCAAAGAAAAATATAGTATTTGGGATATTGGGTCTGATCTTCATTTCTATCTTCATCTAGCATTTTTTTCAAGTATTTTTCTTTGTGTTTTGATTTTCAAACACCTTGTTTTTCTCACACTTGAGCTATCTATCTATCCTATCTATTAGGATCTTATTTTGGTGAGAAAATTGGTTTGTGGTCTTTGAGATCAGCAAGAGTTGTAACCTTCCTTCTATTTGTTGGTATCCCTCTTATGTAGAGGTGATTGTGGAGGTTGTGTTTGGTTTGGTTGGTATCCCTCTTAGTGAAAAGGTGATTGTTGGAGTGTTGGCTTTGTGCCTATCCCTCTAGTGAGAGGTGATTGTTGTTTGGCTAAGTGCCCATCCCTCTAAGTATAGAAGTGATAATTGTTGTGCCTTGTCTCTTGTGTAGAGGTTGCATTTGTTGGAGAGAGAAGTTGTGTACTCCTAGTTTGTATTACCCAAATCCTCATTGGAGGTTCCCTGTGCGGGAAGTCCTGTGTAGACGTTATAGTGGAAATCCTTCTGTATGAAGGCGGGGACGTAGAGCAGTGGCTCGAACTTTGAAACATATCTTTGTGTTTGCGATTGATCCACTATCTCTAAACTCTCTCCTTTTTATATCTTGCATTGATTCATATTATTCATATCATTTATATGCTTGGTATTATTTGTGTGCCATACTTATGTCGAACTAAGAGAGCTTTACATAGCACCTTAACTCTTATTTAGTTGAATTTAGAGGAGATAGTTCAGAGCCCTTCACCGGGAATTCGGCTACACTCTTTGGTTACACTAAGTGTGTTGCAATTAGTTGTCAATTTTTGCTTCATTTGTCATTAGATTGCCATACACCTATTCACCTCCTCTAGGTGTATTTTCAACTGGGCTTCTTCCGGTCGACTGGCTGATGGACTGAGACAGAAGTCGGTCGACTAGGAGGTCAACTTATGTGCATAAAACGTACACGACCTTTTAACCTTGTGGGCCGGTCGACCGGGTGGTGACTGTCTAGAGAGCTTTGCTCTCTAGATCTGACCTCGGTCGACCGGAAGGCCATGTCCAGGGCGTCGTCGACCGGGCGGTCGATCGGCAGGCCCCACGGTTAAAAATATAATCGTTGGCTGGTCGAGACTGCCGGTCGACCGACAGGTCATTTTGACCTGTAGTTTGACCCCAACGGTTAGTTTTTAGGAGTCTATATAGGGGGCTGTTTTATACAAGATTTTGAGAGCATTTCAAAGCAAGTTTTTTTCCATCTCTCTTACAGGTTTTCCTCCACTTGTTTTAGGGCTAATACTTTCATATCAAATGAGAGTTTTCAAGAGTGTTTTTCAAAATAGATTTCTTAAGTTTTCCTCCACTACTCTATCTTATTTTTTTCACATATACTTGAGCTTTTCATTACTATATCAATCCTATAGAAGCTTTTTGTGAGAGTGTTTTTAGGTGATCAAAGTTCAGAGATCACCAAGTGTTCATCTTTGTATTTAGGAGGCGAACTTACGGGTTCTTGTTGTGACGAGTTCTTGTGAGAGTTCGGTGTAGAGGTGCGGCCTCGACAAGCTAGTGTGCTTACGTGTATTGTTCTTATGAGAAAAGAGAGGGACTAGTGAGTCCAAGAGTTCTAGTGTGAACTCGTTGTAGGTGTTGCGACACCGAGTGATCCTACGGGATCATTTCTAATGGAAATCCTTTATAGCGTTGAAGGTGGGGACGTGGAGCAAGGGTGCTCGAACCTCGAAACAAATCTCCCATGTTTGCGATTGCTCATCTCTCTCTCACTTGTGTTTATATATCTTACATGCTTATCTTTTTTATCTCTTTATACGCTTGATATACTTGTGCTCAATTGATTTATGCTTGGGATTATTTGCTCACACTTGTAATCAACTAAGAGAGCCATAGTGGCACCTCAACTCTTAATCTCGAGGAATCCTTAGGCAATAGTCCAGAGCCCTGTTGGAACCTAACAAGTTCAAGATGTTGAAGCCTCTCAAATTGCAAGATTTTGATGATGGACAAACACTTCTACCTCATGATGATTGCTCTACCTCAGATGAAGATTATTGAAGATTTTGGGTGATTTTGGAAAGTTGTTGTGTAACTTAGAAAAATATGAAAGCCTTGATAACTTACACAAAAATCCTTTCCTAGTCGACTTGCCCTATTGATATAGTCGACTAACCCAACTTAGTCGACTTGCCAAAAACTCTAGTCGACTAGTCCATTCCAAAATCAAAATCCTAACTCTCTGTTTGGACTCTGAATGCAAATAGTCGACTTGACTTTCCTACCTAGTCGACTAACAGATACTCTAGTCGACTAACCCAGTTTCCAAGTCGACTAATATTAGATACAAAAATTATCCACTCTCTGTTTCTTCTGAATCAAAACTTAGTCGACTACACCAAATTACTAAGTCGACTAACAAAGTTTATAGTCGACCAACAGACATTCTAGTCGACATATTCAGTTATCCAGAAACCAATTTTTCCAACAGACATATCCCTAGTCGACTAATCTCTAAACCTAGTCGACTAATAGTTGAAGTTTTGCCTAGACTAGTCGACTAACTCAGTATCCTAGTCGACTATAGGCAGTTTCTGACTGTTGGACAGTTTCTCTTATCTGATCCATTTGACAACGTTTTCTAACGTTTAAAATGTCTGAATTGGTTCCATAACTACCCTAACTGACCCTAGTCTACATCTATAAATAGGGAAGTTATTCCTAAGGCCTATTACCAATTCATTCCATCAGTTTTTCCAAAAGAAAATTTCCAGAAACCTGAAAACTGAATCTTCAACTTTAGTTCTTCACCAAAAGCCATTTCCCTTAGTGAAGGATTCTGAAGTTAAACTTTCCTATACTGAACCTTGTCCACTACACATTCAGTATCAAGGCTATAGGAAATCATTGTATTCATTTTAAAGAAGAATTTTGTACAAGCGTCTTCTTGGGAGTAGAAGAAAGTTGTACAAGGCGTGTTCTCTTGGTGGAAGAGAAGTTGTGCACATTTGGCAAAGGGTGTTTGTCAATGGTGTACAAGGCATTTGTTGTGGGTGTACACAAGTAAAGAAAGGGAAAATCTCAAGCATTTTGCTTGGGGACTGGATGTAGGTCACAAGGACCGAACCAGGATAAATCTCTGGTGTTTGCGTTTGTATTTTCTGTGTTAATCTTGTGATTACTTTAATTCCTGCAAGTAGTTTGTTTATTTTTTTATAAACACTATTCACCCCCCCTCTAGTGTTGTGTTGCTTTGATTATAGATCCTACATTTGGTATCAGAGCAGGTTCAAGGCAACAACTATACAAGGATGGCAACGAAGTTCACATCATCCCAATTCAAGAGGGGCATTCTACACAAGACCACCGCTATTTGACGGAACCAATTACAATTATTGGAAGTGTAGAATGAAGATCTACTTGCAGTCGCTCAACTACGATCTTTGGAACATTGTAGAAGCATCATACACCAAGCCTACAACCAACTACGACGCTTGGAATGAAGATCAAAAGAAGAATGCAAATCTTGATGCCAAGGCGATGAACGCTCTATTTTGTGCCTTAACCAAAGAAGAGTTCAATCGTGTGTCAACATCCATTTCTGCACATCAAATTTGGCATACACTTCAGGTAACACACGAAGGTACGAATAAAGTTAAAGAATCTAAAATTTCTGTTCTTGTACACAGATTTGAATTGTTCAAGATGAAGGAGAATGAAACCATATCCGAAATGGTTACAAGATTCACCGACATCACCAATACTCTTGCATCCCTTGGAAAGGACTACACTCAAGTTGAAAGAGTCCGTAAGATTCTTCAAGCACTCACACCGGAATGTGAGAAGAAGACAACCGCAATTGAAGAGAGGCGACGTCTCTCCACTATGACATTAGAAAACCTAATCGGTAATCTAATGGCATATGAAGTGCAAATAGAAGAAAGAAAGAAGGACGAACAACAACATCAATCCAAGAAGAAAGTTCTTGCCTTCCATGCAACTTCAGATACGGACAATTCGGATGAAGATGAAGAAGAAATGGCCATGCTTTCAAGAAAGTTCAAAAGGTTCTTAAAACAAGGTAAGTTTAATAAGAATAAAGATACTAACGATACTCCTACTTGTTTTAAGTGTAACAAACCAGGCCACATGAAGAAGGATTGTCCATTGATGAAATCAAAAGAACACTTCAAGACTTTCAACAAGTCCAACAAGTTCAACAAGTTCAACAAGAAGAAGAAAGCCTTTCAAGCAACATGGGATGATAGCGACTCATCTTCCTCTGACGAAGAAGAAGCAACGGAAACCGCCAATATCTGCTTCATGGCCCAAGAAGATGAGGTACAAGATTATGATGAGTTATTAGAAGCTTTTAATGAATTGTTTAATAATTTCAAAATGAAAAGATTAGAAATAAAGTTTTAATAAAGGAAAATGAAAAACTCATTATGATAATGCAAATCTTGTTTCTCAAACATCGTCTTTAAGTTCTCAAAAAGAAGATTTTGAAAAAGTGATTGCATGTTTAAAAAGAGATAATGAAGTTTTCTTAAAAGAAAAATTCTTTACTTAAAAAGGAAACTATTTCTTTAAATTCTAGAATTTCTATTTTAGATAAAGACATGATTGTTTTCAAAATTAAGTATGAAGATCTTTTGAAAAATGTAACAAAGTTTAATAAAGAAAAGAGAATTTAAATGTTTTATTATCTTCTCAAAAGATGTCTAACAATCATTTTGGTCTTGGTTTTTCAAAAGATAAGATGTATAAACCTACTCATGTTGGTATTGGATTTTCAAAAACCAATTTTGTAAAATCTACACATGTTCATAATTCATACAATTCTTTTGTAAAAAAAATGATATTTCAAAAAGAATTAGATGCAAATATATATGGGTTCCTAAGAATCTAAATAATGTTGATAAAAATGTTTATATTGTATCCTTTATACATGATGTGTGTAATTCTAAGAATTATGTTTATACTAACAAGTGGAAACCAAACTCCAATTGTATTTGGGTTCCTAAAGACTAATCTTTTTCGGACCCTATCATGATGGGTACCATATATATTGTTTCTATCTTATAGGTACCTAATAAGGAAAAATGGATACTTGATAGTGGGTGTTCCAAATACATGACCGGACATATGCAACTACTGTCTTCCGTTCAAATCAAAAAGGGAGGTACAGTGATCTTTGGAGACAATAACAAAGGAAAAGTTATTGGTACCGGCATAGTTGGTAATATTTCAAAACCTCTTATTGAAAATGTTCTTTTGGTAAGTGGTTTAAAACACAATCTATTAGTATCAGTCAATTATGTGATAAGGGTTATAAAATAGTTTTTGAAAAAGATGCTTGTCTTATTTATGATACTAATATGAAAGATATTTTATTTAAAGGTTTTCGAAACAACAACATTTATGAATTATCAATAACATGCATGTCATCAAATGATAATTTATGTCTTCTTGCTTCAAATAATGATTATTTTTTATGGCATAAAAGATTTGGTCATTTAATATGAAAACTATTTCTAAGATTTCTAAATTTGATTTAGTTAAAGGTCTTCCAAAAATTGCTTTTAAAAAGGATTATTTTTGTGATTCTTGTCAATTAGGAAAACAAGTTAAATCATCTTTTAAATCAAAAGATTTGGTTTCTACAAAAAGACCTTTAGAATTATTGCATTTGGATTTATTTGGTCCTACTCGTGTTTCTTCATTAAACAAGAGTAGATATGTTTTTGTCATTGTTGATGATTACTCACGTTTTTCATGGTAATTTTTCTTAAATAAAAATGACACTTTTGATGAATTTGTAAGTTTTTGTAAAAGAATTCAAAATCAAAAGTCTCTAAACATAGTCACTATTCGAAGTGATCATGGAGGAGAATTTGAGAATGAATCTTTTTCAAATTACTGTAATAAGTATGGTATTACACATAATTTTGCATTTCCTAGAGCATCTCCTCAAAATGGTGTTGTAGAGAGAAAGAATAGGACTTTGCAAGAATGTGTTAGAACTATGCTTATGGATAGTAACTTACCAAAATATTTTTGGGCTGAAGCTATTGCTACTGCTTGTTATGTTTTAAATCATGTGCTTATTCGACCTTTTTTAAATAAAACATCATATGAATTGTTTCATAATAGGATTCCAAAAGTTTCTTATTTTAAGATTTTTGGATGTAAATGCTTTATCTTAAATACAAAAGATGCTTTAGATAAATTTGATGCTAGATCCAATGAAGGTATTTTTGTTGGATACTCTACTCATAGTAAAGCATATAGAATTTTTAATAAGAAAACATTTACTATTGAAGAATCATTACATGTTAAATTTGATGAATCCTTGACTAAACCTGTTTCTAATACTTCTCCACATGATGATGATCATATCATAGATACTCCTAATGATAATATTGTTATATCTTCTGTTGATACTAACATGTCTAAGGATGAAGATATTCCTACCGAGTTACCGAAAGCCTATGTTGAAGTAAGGAATCATCCACGAGATTTGGTGATTGGAGATATAAATCAAGGCGTTCAAACGAGATCCAAGTTGAACTACATGACACAAATTGCCTTCATTTCACTCATTGAACCGAAGAATATCAACGAAGCATGTGCGGATGATTTTTGGATAATTGCCATGCAAGAAGAGTTGAACCAATTTGTAAGAAATGATGTTTGGGATCTTGTACCACGTCCTAATGATCATCCTGTCATCGGTACCAGATGGGTCTTTAAGAACAAACTCGATGAATCCGGTGAAGTCATTAAGAACAAGGCAAGGTTAGTAGCACAAGGGTACAATCAAGAAGAAGGTATTGATTTTGATAAAACTTATGCACCAGTAGCAAGACTTGAATCTATTCGTATATTACTTGCTTTCTCATGTTTTTTAAATTTCAAACTTTATCAAATGGATGTTAAAAGTGCTTTTTTAAATGGAATTATTAAGGAAACTGTTTATGTTAAACAACCTCCAGGTTTTGAACATGAAAAATTTCCAAACCATGTTTTTAAACTTAAAAAAGCTTTATATGGTTTAAAGCAAGCACCCCGTGCTTGGTATGATAGATTAAAAAGTTTTCTTTAAATTCTAATTTTAAAATGGGAAGAGCAGATACTACTCTTTTTATTAAACATGTTAATAAAGATATCTTAATTATTCAGATTTATGTTGATGATATTTTATTTGGTTCTACTAACGATAATCTTTGTCAAGAATTTTCTAAGACCATGCAGAGTGAATTTGAGATGAGCCATATGGGCGAACTTACTTACTTCCTCGGTCTACAAATAAAGCAAATGAAGGATGGAATCTTCATTTCCCAATGCAAATATGCTAAGGAACTTCTAAAGCGATTTGGCATGGAAAATTCTGGTCATAAGAATACTCCAATGAGTACGACGATATTTTTAGACAAAGATGAAAATGGTAAGAATGTTGATCAGAAACTCTATAGAGGTATGATTGGTTCTTTACTATACATTACTTCAAGTAGACCTGATATTATGTTCAGCGTATGCTTATGTGCTAGATATCAGTCAAATCCTAAGGAATCACATATTAAAGCAGTGAAAAGGATCTTTAGATATTTAAATAACACAATCAACTATGGTTTATTTTATCCAAAATCATGCACATTTGATTTATTATCATATAGTGATGCTGATTTTGCTGGTTGTAAATCTGATCGGAAGAGTACTAGTGGTACTTGTCACTTTTTGGGACATTCACTAGTATCATGGTTCAGTAAAAAGCAAAATTCTGTGTCATTATCAACAACTGAGGCAGAATATATTGCTGCTAGTGTTGCATGTGCACAAATTATATGGATGAAACAGACCTTACTTGATTATGGCATGACTATCACAAACTCACCTATTATGTGTGATAATACCAGTGCTATTAATTTATCTAAAAATCCTGTTCATCATTCACGTACCAAACATATTGATATTAGACATCATTTTTTACGTGATCATGCTTTAAAAGGTGACATTTCATTAAATTTTATATCAACTGATAATCAAGTTGCTGATATATTCACAAAACCTCTGAAAGAAGATACTTTTATTAAATTTAGAAGAGATTTGGGTATTTGTAATTTTTCAGATTTTTAAACATTTTTTTAGATTTTTTCAAAGGCAGTTTTTACAAAAGTTAGTCGACTTACAACTTTTATTAGTCGACTTATAGAAGCCTTAGTCGACTTGAAATTTTACCTAGTCGACTCCTGTGAGAAACAGAAACTTCACTTTCTGATTTGTCAAAAGTTAGTCGACTATAGTAAATTACTAGTCGACTAGTCCTATTATTAGTCGACTAATCTTGTCCTGTAAGTCGACTAAAACTGTGACTTTTTGTTTTCTGTTTTCGGATTTCCACTTCAAACCCGACCCGATTTCTTTAAGTTAAGGATCCGTTTACACTCTCTTTTAATCTTAACCACTCATCTCTTTCCAGAATTGATCCTCACCTTGGTTCTTTTCTTTACCTCACCCAAACCCTAGGTTTCTTTCATTCTCTCCTTTCCAGCCGATTCTTCAGTCGACCAGAAGCTAGGGCACAGACAACCTGCAGCAGCCTTCCACAGTTCAAATTCCTTCAAATTTCTCCACAGTTCTTGGTATCTTGGTATAATCTTTCATCTCTCAGTCATTCCCATACGTATCTACTGTCTACTTGATTCAATTTAGTTTTTCACCATGTCCAAATCAAAGAAAACTAAATTTACCCCTTCATCATCATCTACAACTGTTGACTTTAAGAAATTCCTTAAGAATCCAGGTCTAGAAGAGGATTACCATAGATTGTCATCTCTAGACATCATTCCAGGGAGATTTATCAAGTATGATGATTTTTATCAATATGATATCATGTCATTTTTGAGAAATTGTGGATTGTATAATATGTTTTCCACTGAATTTAAACAAGCATATTATCCCTTCCTCATTTATCTGTTCTACACACAACTTATCATATGAAGATAATGAGGATGCTATCCATCTTTACTCCTATGTTAAAGGTGTCCACATAAAGCTTTCCATAAAATCTATTGGTCGTATCCTATCAATTCCTTTTACCGGCCTCTCACTTGATGAAATTGTTATGGATGATGAGGATGTCTTAAGTCAAATCTTTCTACCTGGCCAAAGATTGCCAATGACCAATAATAAACTCAAACCTATTCCCCGTCTTATTGGTAGAATCCTCTCATATAATATCTGTCCAAAACTGGTAGTTACAATTACTACTCCAGGGAATTATCCTCTTGTGTCTATGCTATTATGGCTGGACTCGAGGTTAATTGGGCTAAGATCATCTTTGATACTATGGTCAAGTATCATTC
The DNA here is from genome assembly GCA_038442645.1 of Agave tequilana. Taxonomy (NCBI): domain Eukaryota; kingdom Viridiplantae; phylum Streptophyta; class Magnoliopsida; order Asparagales; family Asparagaceae; genus Agave; species Agave tequilana. The sequence continues at coordinate 110,343 of JAVJIF010007504.1, forward strand.
TTCATTCCTTCCTTTTGGCGCCTTTTTGACACCTATTTTTCGGAAATATCATGTTGATTTAGCTTCCGAAACTAGTGTTGTTAAAATCTTTGAATTATTTGATAGTGCCGCCATACACCGCATGAAACTGTCTGATCCTCCTCCACAACATCCCTCTTCACCTCCACATAGTCCCACTCAAGGTCCATCTTCCTCTTCACAAACCTCCTTTAAATGATCCACCTCCAACTCAACCACCTCCATATGCTGATGCATTCTACAATTCATGTCTGCTCAAATTGCATCTATTCAAACTCAACAACAAGCTTTGCAAGATTCTCAGTCTCAAATCCTTGAGAATCAATCTTTGTTGCTGACTCGGATGGATTCCTTTGACTCTACTCAAGCGGCGATTCTGAGTCTTCTCAAGATTCATTTCCCGCCACCTCCTCCTCCCGGATCCGAGCATTGAAGACTTTGGTGTTGGTGTTTCTTTATGTTTTTGCTTTTGAATCTCTTATGTATTTTCTGTTATTTGTTTAAAGACTATGTCAGTTTTCTTGTTTAAAGACTATGTATTTTCTCTTTTGTTAATGACAAAGGGGAGAATTAGTGTTATGTGATCTGTGTATCCATGATATCTGTGGTATCCATGTTATATGTTTCTATGTGTTCTGTTAATGTTCTGTTAGCTTTGTTGGCTAACTGGTTATGTTCTGAAAATTCCAATCTGAAAATTCTGCATGTTATGTGTTATTCCAATCTGAAATTCTGCATGTTATGTGTTGTGCACCTTTGTGACAAAATCAAAGTTATTTGACATATATATGTTATGGATACTAACATATGACCATGCAGGTGCAACTTAACATTTTCTGCAAGGGCAATATATTTTTTATAACCTAGTTACTGCAGGGGAGTTTTGTTGCAGGGGGAGTCATCATAAACATATGTTGTCATCATCAAAAAGGGGGAGAATGTTGGAACCTAACAAGTTCAAGATGTTGAAGCCTCTCAAATTGCAAGATTTTGATGATGGACAAACACTTCTACCTCATGATGATTGCTCTACCTCAGATGAAGATTATTGAAGATTTTGGGTGATTTTGGAAAGTTGTTGTGTAACTTAGAAAAATATGAAAAGCCTTGATAACTTACACAAAAATCCTTTCCTAGTCGACTTGCCCTATTGATATAGTCGACTAACCCAACTTAGTCGACTTGCCAAAAACCTCTAGTCGACTAGTCCATTCCAAATCAAAATCCTAACTCTCTGTTTGGACTCTGAATGCAAATTAGTCGACTTGACTTTCCTACCTAGTCGACTAACAGATACTCTAGTCGACTAACCCAGTTTTCAAGTCGACTAATATTAGATACAAAAATTATCCAACTCTCTGTTTCTTTCTGAATCAAAACTTAGTCGACTACACCAAATTACTAAGTCGACTAACAAAGTTTATAGTCGACCAACAGACATTTCTAGTCGACTATATTCAGTTATCCAGAAACCAATTTTTCCAACAACATATCCCTAGTCGACTAATCTCTAAACCTAGTCGACTAATAGTTGAAGTTTTGCCTAGACTAGTCGACTAACTCAGTATCCTAGTCGACTATAGGCAGTTTCTGACTGTTGGACAGTTTCTCTTATCTGATCCATTTGACAACGTTTTCCAACGTTTAAAATGTCTGAATTGGTTCCATAACTACCCTAACTGACCCTAGTCTACATCTATAAATAGGGAAGTTATTCCTAAGGCCTATTACCAATTCATTCCATCAGTTTTTCCAAAAGAAAATTTCCAGAAACCTGAAAACTGAATCTCCAACTTCAGTTCTTCACCAAAAGCCATTTCCCTTAGTGAAGGATTCTGAAGTTAAACTTTCCTATACTGAACCTTGTCCACTACACATTCAGTATCAAGGCTATAGGAAATCATTGTATTCATTTCAAAGAAGAATTTTGTACAAGGCGTCTTCTTGGAGTAGAAGAAAGTTGTACAAGGCGTGTTCTCTTGGTGGAAGAGAAGTTGTGCACATTTGGCAAAGGGTGTTTGTCAAGTGGTGTACAAGGCATTTGTTGTGGGTGTACACAAGTAAAGAAAGGGAAAATCTCAAGCATTTTGCTTGGGGACTGGATGTAGGTCACAAGGACCGAACCAGGATAAATCTCTGGTGTTTGCGTTTGTATTTTCTGTGTTAATCTTGTGATTACTTTAATTTCCTGCAAGTAGTT